>JAHWFP010239225.1:0-11521 GCA_023313725.1 Lithobius niger | reverse complement strand
TGGCCGTGGTGAAGATCCAAAGTTAGCATCGCGCCGTGCCAGAAAGCATGAAACTGGGCGAAAGTCCGGCAAGTGAAACGCCAAACCCCGACCAGTTCATTACCTCAAGTGAAATGCCGAAGCCGGTTCCTAATCTAACCGACAATAACAACAAAACTACACGAAACTGACAATAACAACCCACCTATCTGAACCGTTTACGGGAAAAAAATATCACCTGAGAACATGGGAAGAAAACGGCCTCTCGTCCGGCAGCGCAAAGAGTGCGGCTTTCAATAATTTCTGACGGCCAAACGAAGCCTTTGCCCCAACAATTTTACGCAAAAATGTTGTTCAGTTGATCAATTTACGTCATTCTAGCCCAACGAGAGACCAATCGGTGAGGAGCCCTTATTCTTCCCATAAGCCGCGTAAAGTAAACTTGTTCCCTCTATTGTTTATTTTACTATCGAAAGTGATCGTGGAATGAATTTATAATTCTACCTTTATTCCGTTAGCTACGCACCTAAATGCACTATCCTGTTGTCTCACATGTTTTCGAATTGATTATACTACAACAAACTGTTGCACTAAATAATCGATTATACAATAATTACCTGATTATCAGGAGCCACATAACTACACGATTTGCCAATACGCATAGAATCCTAGGGCAGCCTTCCCGGCGAACCGTAAAGTAGCCGCCATTTTTTTTCTGTGGTTCGCCAATAGCTCAACAACAGATAGAATTCCGTTTTCCGTGCATGTTGTCAAAACCTGAAATAAGCTGGGCCAGTTCCGGTTCAACTTTTTTTTCACACAGAAACATAATTTGCAAACATTTTTAGTCAAGGACCTACAATCCTTCATACGCAAACGATTTAGCCATAAACTGTTCAATAACAATGCCTACAATTTGCTGGCACGTCTTCTACTCAAAATCATGAAAATCTACTAATATTTTAGTCACTTCCGGCGATATGATAAAGGTGATAGGCATGACCCGTTCAATAAATGACTTGAGTGGGACGAAACGTCATTTAACAATAGCTCACGACGCAAGCCCCTTTTTCTCCCCAACTGTATTTCAATAACTGCTTTCTGCATTACATGCATAAGCAGTTAAAAACAGCGGTTATATTAAGCATTCAAATTTAGGCTTTAACATGGTAGACTGGATCAAACCACTAATTAACCGAACAAAAGAAAAACATTTAGGAAATAGGCATTAGAGCTCCTCTCCCCATACTTGAAACAATATACGACATTAATCTGATCGTCTGGAGGTCTGACACCCAAGAACTTGGCAATTTCCGTTACTTTCAGATGAACACAATCTGTTGTGCTATAACCGCAAAGTGGTTAAAACCAGCTTTATAGAGCAATCCCAACAAGAAGAGGCCAAACATTAGTTTCGCGATCAGGGGCGTTCCGTAAGGGGGGGTGTGGAGGGGTGTTCCCCCCCCCCCCCCCCCCCCCACCGGAAGAAAATTGACATAGTCGGCAAATTGGCAACTGCCATTTAATTGATGCCAAACAATTTCGTTGAAAAAAAAGTTAATCAATCACGAGCAGAATTCATCACGTAGAAAAATAACTAAAAATTAAAAAATAGCGTACATCTGTAACAACTAACGTGATAAGTTGATAACATCCAACGATAATTTCACCAAATTTTCCTTACACTGAACTTTAGCACCATAACTCGTAAGTATCCAGATACGAGTATAATGAACAGTGGTCAGCATGTTGCCTGTTGAGTTAATTACGTCATTGATGTGCTGCTCTGCATGCATGAATAAGTACCGCTCGGCGACGTTTGTTGGCGCGGTTTGGTGTCTGACTGTGCTTTCTGCTACTACTGGTAGGGATAGGATGAGCTCGAATTCGGCAAGTTCTTCAACATCAAGAAAAAAACGACGAGTTAAGGCCGTGAAAAGAAATAAGTTTGTTTCTCGGGTAGTTTCATTCAAAAAGTAACCAGGCCACCAGGCTTTTTATTTTATTTTTTATTTTATTGGAAGTAAGTCAAGTTTTACTTTCAACTGCTCAAAACACTTGCATTTTAATTTTACGGAAAAACTTGCAAAACACTTAATTTTACGAAGCTGAAAGTGGTTGATTTAGGCTAAGTAATACCTATTTTCAGCTAACTGAATTGCTTTTCCTTGTAACGGTAATAAATTTAGCTTGACCTAGCAAATAAAAAGCATCGACAAGGGGCAAATTTGACCACCAGGCAGGGCCTGAGAAACAACTAATTTTTTTTTCGTAGCCTAAGGTTGATTGTTTGGACTGTGGGTCGCAGTTTGAAGATCGATGATTATAAGCCAGAATTGATAAAACTGCTCGACGTTCCGATTGCAGAAGTTGTTGGAAACTTGCAACAATGCTTCCAGAAAATTATGCCAGTGTATCATACACGGCGATAGCCGTGTATATATATATGATGGAAGTCCTCTCTCCAGCAAAACTAAAACTATTAATTTCTCTGTTTCTATTCAATATATTTCGCCCAAACTTGGCCGGGTAGAAGATAGCAACTTTTCCCGACTTTACACCAACTTTTATGAAATTCCGTGCAAGAGTAAACGTAGGGAGCCACACGTAAATTTGAAAACTGTTCACTTGTTGTTGTTGTTGTTCTTGTTCTTGGCAGACACGGTTTTCAGAAAAAACTACTGCACCTACCTAAAATCTGAAACATGATCTGAGCCAGAAATTTTCCTGGGCTTCAACCTTACGGGGACCACTTTTTCGATTGGTCGATCCATTCCGGAGTTACGGGACCTTAAACGATCATTTTGATTGTTTTAACCATTGTATTTAGGGAACAATGCCACTCAGCAAACTCCAGATTCATTCTTCGTGCACGTGTTATGTCTTTGCTAAAAGGTTGATTGTTTAAAGTAAAATGAAAGAATGACCCTAGCCTAGTTCGTAAGTTTAGGAGAGAGTGTATGGCTTCTAGGCCTTTAAACTCTAATAAATTCAAATTCAATTCAAAGAATGACCGCCTGGGAATCTGGCTGTTGCAGACATAGGGCCTTAGGGCTTCGGGCAGATGACCAGGAGTGGTTAACGCTCGTTAAACCCTTTAACCCTTTTTTTTAAGAATCAGTGGTTCAGGTAACGCATATATTTTTACACCAAATTAAGCTGCGTTGTTAATGTCGAGGCGCCTCGAAATTGGCAGCTAAAAACGATAGAATTGCGTATTTATTTCGCAGATGCAGGCTTTCAGAGCTGACTTGAATTGTTTCAAAGTTACCAGCAACAATCGACTGCATGCATAAACCTTTGTAGCGCGACGCCATAGCCGTAAAAAAGGTACACGGTTTACAAACAAAAACATCAACTGTGACGTAAAAAAGGGGTGTCTTACGGTGTTTGGGGCAAGATTTCTTTTATGGAGCTTGCCTAGAAATACGACGAAATAATGTGAAAAATGCATAGTTTGAAGCGTAGATTTTAATTCGTGAACTGTCGACCCAACATCGAATAAAATCAGTGTAGTCTATACTAGAAAAAAAAACGAATAATGATACTAAAGAAAGAAGATTCAAATCACAAAATCAGTTCATTTGTGTATTAGTGTTTTATTTATTAATCTGAAAGATACGTATATGTAGCTTTCCTTGCGTTGTTAAAAATCGGATAAACTAGCCTAGATGAAGTGCAAAGGAAATGAAGAATACTGAAAAACTTGGAGTTCGAATGATTAGCTAAGTTCACAAATACAGGGGTTGGTGTTGACATTCTTTGCCTGAACAGTTGCATTTCATTTGTCTACAGACAGCATAGTGCTGGATAGCAGTCTGTTGTTAACTACAGACTGTAATTTCAAGAGTTCACTGCACACTACTTGTTAAACTCAAAACTTCTTTACTTCATCCTTAGACATTACACTTAACAAGAATTGATATTTTAACAATTCGCACAATGAATCAAGAAATTGTCCAACAATTCTGTCCTTGTTGCGTGCTTGTTAGGAATGACTTCTTTTGGCGCCAAACCTTCTTCATTACAAGGGCTTGTTCCCGCCAAAATATAGAAACACTTTTACAAAAGGACGCACGTGTCACGCAAGTTATAGTAAATGTCGAAAAGACCAGCTTCCATCCCTTGCCAATGTATCTTCAGAGAGTTCGAATGGAACACCGTAATTTGCCCTAATTACATTTATTAGGTAATTACGAACAAGCCAGCAAGCAAGAGATGGCAACTTTACAAGACCGAATACGAAGAAAAAAAAAGTAAAATTTTCGCGATTTGATGCGCACAATTCTTTATTTTTTATTCAACGATCGACAGCATTAAACATCTACGTAACGAACAAACTGCCAATTACAAATATTGAATGTCTTGTATATCTTATAATATATCTTGTACGCATCATGGAACACCTTGGCATAAAAGTTTCATAAACTTCATGTATTATTAATTTTTTTCTTACGTCCAAACGTTAGCTATTTGAGGTATGAACTAGCTCTGTAGAAAGTCCAAACGTATTAATCAGTGTTAACGGTGAACTCATGCTAACCGAAAAAAAAAGTCTGTGCCCTAGAAAAAATCACTGGTTCGAGCAATGACGTCCGAGTTCCAGCAGTTTCCATCGTCAACATTGAAACACCAATTTGCCATAATCACTACCAACGTTGTAAACCTAAACCTTTATTACCAGTATTGCTGAGATCGCCCAAATAACCGACTGATGGAACGCCTAGTGCCGGTTAACCATTTCATTTCGTCTTCCAAGGTTCACTGTGAAGTAGCGGACGAATACGTTCAGCCTGTGAAACCATTTGAACACCATATGACATTGTCCCTCACAGGCTCTTAATTCAGTAGCCAATCATCAACAAGGTAATGTCCTTCGGCCCGTAAGAAGGACGAGCATTCTTACAAAGTTCAATAAACTGTGTGGTTATCACTGAGCCATTTCTGATTGACTTATTTGGATTGGAGTTTCACGTGATGTTGGTTGGTGTTGGCAGGGAACTTGGATTATACGTAGCGTTAGGAGCCTATAGAAAACAACTAGGAGCGTGTCTCGGTAACTTCCACTACAGTGTTAAGTCAGGAGCGGCTACAGTGGTGTACAAATCTGTTAGTAGAGGTCGCCACCTGCACGAGATGATTAGAGGTGTGCGTCACGTTCTCAAGGCTAATTTTCGGTCCTTTGTTTTTAAACAATAAGTGTTTAACATGGAAACAATACCAAAGTAATAATAAAAAAAACTAAACAAACAGACAATCAGTTGTGTGTAAGTTGCTCTAGCCAACAATAAAATAGAGCGTTGCGACGTTTGCTTCGCGTGCTAAGTTTCAGTTTCGATTTTAGACAACTTGGCGCAGGCGTAGTATTGTTGCTCCTTCTGGCGTTAGCACATCATACTAAATTAAGCACGCCTAACATCGACCAGCCACACACGCTCCTAGTTTTCTATAGGCTCCTGGTAGCGTTGATAGAGTGGGCCCACTTAGTATTGCGCTTTACCGTGGGAGCTGCTTCAAATGCGTTTGACGTCTCTGCTCCCATTTCGCGCCAGTTTACGGATTCTTGCATCTCATTGGATTTTGCTGATGAACCGACACAAACTTGGAGGACTAACAAACGAATTAGTACTCATTATCAAACGTAAGCCGGACCGCTCCAACTGTTTAAATTGTTTTAAAGTGCATTAAGCTAACCTACCAGTAGGCTACAATCGACAATGCGACTGAAAATCCCAACGTTTGTTACCACACGGAGAGCACCGTCACAAGCGATCATCGTAAAAGCACGCCATTGTGTTGGTTTCGACGCAACGACGTCAGCTACTCTCGTCTTGGGTAATCTGGTAAGAATTAGTCGTTTTGTTTTAGTAATGTGTATTTTAACGTTCTGTAACGATTGAGCGATCAGATATTCCATAATTATTCATTAATTCGTTAAAGACTACTCGCTAGTTGAAACAAACTTTTTTGTTGGTTTCGAAAAACCAAGCGTCGTCTGCTTCGAGGATTGGTCTGGGAGCAGAAGCGTCATCAACTGAATCTCGCTCGTGTGTACTTTACCACGGAAAATAGCTGTGCTATTATCTCAGACGCGTTCAACTGAGTGAACCGACCCGGTAGATAGCAGAATGTCCCTGGGTGTTGGTTGGTGTGACACGTTTAAGACTATAGTCTCCCTTCCCCAGTTTCCCTTTCAGTAGGGTGACACAAGGAAAAAGCCTCAGTCATCACTACAACGGATGAACAGCCCCAAGACCGATTCCTGAAGAACAGCATGGATGACCGTGGACATAACGGACAGTTTTCCTTCTAAAATATACCGAAGTATCATTTAACGAATAGTTTATAAGAAGTAACTTTCGATATTTTTGTGTTATTGGGAAATGTATTTTTGATACCAGTTATTTGTTGTACTGGTAAGAGTTAATCTTTCATGATTTTATCAAACATCTTAATGGTGGCCTTTTGGTTATGTCGTGTCATTCACGTCTGTCACGTACCAAGATCGATGGAACGATAGTATATACGAAGGTTTGGCATTCGCCAGCTCAATAAGTGACGTCACTGGAAGCACACACACAGCAGCCTTTCTGGTTTGACTTGTGCGCATGTGCGTAAACTGTTGAATTTCATTATGATGTCAGTGGAGGCAGCAAAAACAACAGCCAATGGGGAAGCAATATGCAGGTACCAAGTACGCACGTCAACGTCTGACCAGCAAAACATGGACGGTTTCATTTACACTGTAATTAATGGTTTATTAAATGTTTTGGGGTAAAGCAAAAGTTTGAACAAAACTTTCAGTAATTATTCATTTTTTTTTTAGAATATGATCTTTGCATCTATTTTAAGATTTTAAGTGTTAAACTTTTTTTTTTTCACTTCCTATCAACACATTCGTCTGGTAAAATAGAAGTGTGCGCCATAAAAATAAGGTTGCGCCGTACAAATTCAGCTAAATAAATACGTCAAAAGTCAGTTATTTACGTTGCAGCGACGTAAATTAAGTACGCCGATATTCCGAGGACTATCCGCAATTTAAGCTTTCACACCACAGAATCTGTATTACTCAAACTGTGGTCGTGGAGGGTGCACCTACAAATTCCCATTATTTTAACGGGTAGACAACGGTAGTTTAGAGGCCTATTACATACATTTTGACATGCATGTTTGACTTTTGGATCACTTACACAATAACTAAACACAAGAATTGCGGTAAGAATACGTTACGTACGTCCGATATAACAATTTAATTACTGCATCATCAAAACACCACAAGGAGGTCGCCATTGTTTTGCTGGAACGCGTAGCAATTATTGCCGACAGACGGATCTCCTCGATTTCGACTTGCAGCCGATTGAGATAGCTGTGTTGACTGTGAGGAACTCAAGCGTCTGACGGCCTTAGCTGGCCACTGCACTGCCGGCCAGCTAAGGCCGTCAGACGCTTGAGCTCCTCACAGTCAATACAGCTATCTCAATCGGCTGCGAGTCGAAATCGAAAAGTGACATCTGTCGGCATTAATTTCTGAGCGTTCCAGCAAAACAATGGCGATCTCCGTTTCGTGTTTTGGTGATATAATTAACGTATTCTTACCGCAATCTTATGTTTAGTTATTGTGTAAGTGATCCAAAAGTCAAACATTCATGTCAAAATGGATGTAATTGCCCTTTAATATACGGTAATACGCTGGTACTAATATATGTATAATATGATTTGCCACCCACACCTCTTCCAGTTTGATCCGGAACACCCACGCCCCTGTAAACCACCCCTCGAAAAAGTAAAATACGAGCCAAAGTCGAACATCCGGTCGTCAAGGATTTTTTTAGTCCATAATCCTCTGCGCCATTCTTTCTTTCCCGTGCGCAGCACTTGTAAGGCATTAGAGTCACAATGCAAATTTCATTGGCGAAACGAGATCTTTCAATTTTCGAAACGCTGGCTGAAACAAATCGATCGGCAAATGCGATGGTGGGGGGGGGGGGGGGAGTGAAGGTGGTTGATTTGGAGGGGGGGGGGGAGAGACTGCGCGCCAAAGCTGGGTAGTTGATCTGAGTTTGGTCGCCGTCAAGATCTTTAAATCCGCGTACCTAAAGCATTGAGCGCCTTTGCCGGAACTCGCTTCAAGGCTGGTAAAGCGTCGAATTTACGAATAGTCCAAACATTTCTTTCCCAAAAGTAGAGTGGAATAGTTCGTGCCCAAGTTTTTTCCAATGAAATTTTAATGCTAGATGAGTGCACAATTTTTCAACCGTCAGAGAGGAAAATTTGCTCTAATAGAGCAAATTCTTCTGCCTAATGCACAGCCATCGTTGTAAAAAGGCTCCGACTAGCAGCTCTGGGGCCCAAGTGCCATGGCATTTCAAAAAGGCCCCCAACACAGTCCGCGGGGGGGGGGGGGGGGTGGCAGCGGTCTAAATGCGAATGTGACCATCAAATTTTCAATGCTCCAGTCCCCTCCAAAGCCCTGGAAAAATCTTGACCTCCCCACTCAAGATCCAAAAATATTGTGGCGCTCGTCCCCCTCAAGAAAAATTTACTTGTCATATTCATATTGAGACTGCCTGCAGATGATTTCTTGTAGCCAAATTAGATAAGCAGCACAAGTTACCACTAGTTGTAAGGAAAACGTGAATCGTTTTTAAAGAAAGGACAAAGGTGACGTTTAAAATGTTCTATAAAACATCGATTTTCCTTACACCCATATTGTGTTGAGTTTCATACAATAAGTATGATGAACGCATTATTTGCTTTTATGCCCGCACCCATAACATAGTCAGCACTCGAAAGACAGAAATGAAAGTGTATTGAAAAAACTACAGTTGTTATACAGTTGTTGACTGCTGAATGAGTCATTTTCGAGGTCCAAGAATGACTTTTTCTTTCCCCGCCTCTCCCGGCAAAAGGTAAAGACCGGGCTCTAAGCTGTCTTTACAGTCCAGTCATTTAAAGACAGCTATGAAATTACAAGATATTAAGATCAACCATAAAGAAAGATATCACAAGGTAAAGGGTAAACGAAACAAGCAGTCTGCATTAAAGACTTGCCTTGTGAGGATACACAATAGACTAGTCTGAGAAAGAAAGAAAAGACAACTGCCCAGACTGGGACTCGAACCAAGCACTTCCCGTCTACTAGCCGAGCGCTCTAACCACTGCGCTACCGGGGCGGGTACTGGCTACAGGTTCCGGCCGAGCTAAGTAGATGTTCAATATTTCTCAGTAGTGAGCTAAAGATTACAAACATACAAACATGGAGGGAAAGCAACTTTGCTTCTTGGCCTCCACACTAAAAATAATGCAAGTAGTAAATAAAGAAAGAAATCACAAGGTAAAGGGTAAACGAAGCAATGTATGTATGTTTGTATCTCTGTAGTATGTATGTTATGATCTCTAGGTCACCACTGAGAAAGATTGAACAGCTACTTAGCTCGGTTGGAGCCTGTAGCCAGTACGTGCCCCGGTAGCTCAGTGGCTAGAGTGCCCGGCTAGTAAACGGGATGTCCTGGGTTCGAGTCCCAGTCGGGGCAGTTGTCTTTTCTTTCTTTCTCAGATTAGTGTATTGTGTATCCGCACAAGACCAGTCTTTAATGCTGACTGCTTGTTTCGTTTAAAATCAACCATGAAATTACAACGAGAAAAATTCATCGGCAACAGAAATTTCATTTGTAACTCTAAAATGTAAAAACATATGGTAGGGCCCATGATGAGCCATTGGCACCCTGGCTCTATGGCCAGTCCGGGCCTGGTTGTAAACGTCGTAAAAATAGTGCTTCCATGGACGAAGAAAACTACGATGTTCTGATGTATCGTTCTTCTTCGGGTCTTTTTATTTCCTTTTTTTTTTTTTTTTGGCAAACCAAACCAAACCACTTGCAGAAAACTCCTGATAATTTTGCTAGAAGAGGACGTAGGGAAGGTCAAACAATTGTTAAAAATTCACTGTTAAAATTAGCAACCATTTCCTCCTTCGCTGCAAATAATACGACTGTCAGCTGCGTCGTGGCTTTCCGGACTTGTCTTTGGCCCCAGTATCTTTGGTAGGGGTGCACCCCCGTACGGGTAACCGGCCTAATTTCGGGGTGCTTCGAGCGGTGGCAGCGTACTATGTGGATTGGTCGAATGTAATTATTTGGTTGATCTATTGGATCTGTTAGGATTGTTTAGATTTGTTATAATTTGTTTTGAACTGTTTTGATTTGTTTATCTGTTTGGGTTTGGGTTTGGGTTTGGGTTTGGGTTCGCTGTGACATAAGGTACATGGCCAGTGTGGATACCGCTCTTCAATAAACTGAATTGAATTGAATTCACACAAGCAATTAAAATTCGTCGTGGCTGATGTAGCTGGAATCAAATGCAAACAAGGCGAATTCCTAACATTGATGGTCGATTTAAACCCGGATATTTTCTGCTTGGTGGAAACGTTTGCAAAACAGGACGACCTCGACTGTATTTCACCACAACTTCACAGATGTGATCGAGTTATCCGCCGAAAAGTTGGAATGTTTATCTTCACCAGGGACTTCCTTCAAGTTCAATTCATCAGAATGGAGTCTTCCAGAAACCTGGAATCATATCAAAAACCAAAACTGGTAAAAGGGGCCGCCAAGTTCCGAATGGTTCGGCCCTTCAAAGGAGTGATATCAACACACCAAAACATTCGCCAAGTTAATCGCACCGCTTAATAATTTGAAGGTTAAATGAAAACTAGAACATTGCAACTTTCGGTAGCAATGTTCCAGTTTTCATTTAACGTCCAAAGTATTATTCGGTGCGATTAAGTTCGCGAATGTTTTGGTGTGTTGATATCACTCCTTTGAAGGGCCGAACCATTCGGAACTTGGCAGCCCCTTTTACCAGTTTTGGTTTTTGATATGATATCACTCTTTTTTTTTTTAATTGTGTATTGGCTCAACTCCACTATCGTGCAGATGTGTACTATAAAGTGCCACGTCAACAAGAAATTGGTTTTCAACAATTTGCTACTACCTTTTGCCTATAGGCTGAAGCATTCTCAACTTAGTAACCTCTTTATTGGTTTTTGGTTTGGATTTGTTTTATTTAATTAGTTTTGGTGTTTTGATATCACTCCATGAAGGGCCGAACCACTCTCTACTTAGTGGACTCTTTACCAGTTTTTGGCTTTGTTTATTTTGCTTTGTTTTTACAGTTGGTTTATTTTTCGTGAATTGGACGTGAATACAATTTCTTTGCAACGTTGTTTAGATTTATCGTGATGCACTAGTGTGTGTCTAGACACGTACGTCAGTATCCACGTTCTCATTGTCCGAACTTTGGCCGTCCAATGAGAGACAATGCCAACAATACTAACAATGGTTATAACGATATTTTCGTACTTACGCGCCCTCCCACGCCATTTCCCTTACGCCCCCAAGCTCCAAACCATCAAAGATACGCAGTTCGTATTGTACTGCACCCATTCGCCCAATTTCATATCTGGAAGCCTTCCCGTTATTTTGGTATCGATGAATAATCACCCTATGGAAATTAACATGGGGATGAGCGGATTAGCTAGCTA
>JAHWFP010239224.1:3782-17389 GCA_023313725.1 Lithobius niger | reverse complement strand
TATCAAGGGTTATGTAGGGGTTAGGATAGTTTGGGGACTCTTCCCTCTTCCCTGCATTTTCGTGATAAAAATTATTAGTTAGCTTCGAACGACATAAAGCTCCAAAAGTTAGTTTAAAAAACATTGCCTGATTTTAAATTAAACGAAATTAAATTGATTACGGAAGTATGCAAGCTTATGTGACCTGTTGCACCTCATATTTGCAACAAAAACATTACACAATAACACTGAATTTTGTCGTACTCTCTCTTGTCGTACTCCAAGATGGATCTCACAGCTCGCAAAACTTCTTATACGATTCTCACAGCTTGTGAAACTTCTTGCTTGATTCACCAATGGACCCAGTTAATCGGTATGTAGAAGGGCTAACTTCGTTCAGTTGAGCTGTTGGGGGGAACAAGTTTTTTTAAATAATTGTTAACGGTTTTGGGATTACGGCTTCACAGCTGTTTTTCACCAGCGTACAAAATCATAAAGATGCATTATTCTGCTATAATAACCTTAGTAAGTTATTGTGTCATGGCTTGAATCACCACATGGCATGTTCTTGCTTTTGTTGCTGGCAAAATTCCCGTTCGGCTACTTCCCTAAGGGTACTTCCTCACTTCCATGACTGGGACATACCTCCCCTACACCAAACAAACTCATCAGTTGAAAGAGACGTTAAACCGTCAATGGATGACAGCAATGCTTTAAAATAACATAACTCCAGGAAGGATTAATGAATGAAATTCCCCCTGAGGGTCACAAAACCTCAATAAATTACAAAATGGCAAGTGCGTACGCGAAGGCTAAATTTATAGCAAACAGGAAAAGGAAAGCGATTAAGCCAATAATTACACTTAAACATCGGCAATAATGAAAGTTACATCGTGTTAATTGCATGAGGAAACCGCGTACTGCAAGGGCGACGTACATTTTGTTTTTCATTTTTTGGTACAATTGCAGCGCTAGATATCAGTTGAAAGGTCATTCGCAAAGTTTCTGCGTGGCTTTCCTCAATTGGGGGGGGGGGGGGGCGGGGTGGTCCTCAGTTTTTTTTGGGGGGGGGAGGGGGTGGTGGTTTTCAATATGCTGCTTGTATATTAGGGTGAATGTAGAAATTTTTTTCTGTAATTCGTCACGGGCAGGGTGTGGAAACGTCGCCTTTGGGCGTCACAATCAAACACAAAAAATTTCATCACTCTGGGTGCATAATATCTTGAGGTGCCCCAAGAACCTTCAAGTTTCACATTGTAAGGCAATGGTTGGAACGGCAAAAAAGGTAAAATTCATAACTGAACCGTTTTAAAATCTAATTTTTACGATTATTTCATTCGAGTCTCTTAGAAACTGCGGTAGCATGCCGTAATTGCAAAGATTTTCAATTTTATTAATTACTGTGGGAATAATATAGCGTCGAAAATTGGCCAAAATGACCTTTTATGAAATTTTGGCCCATAACTAACTACTTACATTATTGTGCATAAAAACGTTTTTTTTTTTGGCAATGACGGGCAGTTTCAAATGACATAATGTTAAAATCGAACTTAAAACCTGTCAAATCAGCATTCCTGCCTTTTTTCCGTTCCGCTCATTGCTGTTCAATGTTTAAAAAAATGTTAAACAATGTTAAAAAATGTAACGTGCTATTTACGAACAGCAAGGCGCACCATGAGTAAAATGCTCAGGGTGCACCTTATAGTTACATAAGCTGCTCGGCGTCCTGTCAACTTCCGTCTCCACCGGAACTTGGCCGAACGCCAACAGCCGGGTAACGAGCCAGCTCTACTGTTCAAACCAGTTATAGCCGGCTCCTACCTGTTAGCGGTTGTGCAACGAATGCCTCAGGCTACTTCTTTGTTCAGCCCCCGCGTATAAATACGAGGGCCTGGACAATGGGAAGGCACTTGGTGTGGGGCAGACAACTCGAAAGTTTGTCTCCCTGGACTCAGCTCAGGATAAGTTCCTAAACTTGTGTTTTATGCCTAATACGTGTTCTCAGTGCATAGAACGCATATTAGAATAATATGTGTTCAAGAATCTCGAATTGGCTTCGAGATTATTCTTGACTTCACTCGTCTGTTCCCTGAGTACGTCACAAAAAATGTTAAACAATGAGGTATTGAGGCACCTCGAGACGTGACCCCAAAGCGATGATTTTTTTTTTTTGTGTGTGCCAGGAAAAGGCCGCCAAGGTTAATCCTATTAGCCAAGTTAATCGCACCGAATCATACTTTGGACGTTAAATGAAAACTTGAAAATTGCTACCGCTAGTAGCAATCTTCTAGTTTTCATTTTACCTTCGAACTATTAGTAGGTGCGATTAACTTGGCTAATAGGATTACCCTTGGCGACCTTTCCCTGGTTGAATGATATCACTACGTTGAAAGGCCGAGCCTTTTTGTAAACTTGGCGGCTTCTCTTACCAGTTTTGGTTTTGGGTGGATTTTTAAATAATCGCACAAGAACTTTCAAGGATTGCAAAGAACCGATTAAAATGGTTTACAGAGGTGCTTCCGGGAGCACAAGCTTTTTTTTTACATTCTGACTTTTCATTTTTTTTCCTCAAATTTTTCAACTTTTTCACGTAGGCCTACCTGCATCTCAGTTGTGTATCACACTATTTCTTCGTTTTCATATTACACTCCAGTTTCACCATTTTTTATACAATGTTTTTCAGTAACTATTGTAATTTTTCCATAATTTCACAGTATATATATTTTTTTTTTTTGCTATTTCAGGATGCCTTTAAAATGTGTCTAATAAAAATAATGTTACTCGTGTAGCATGTGTATTAAACATACTTATGACAAGACAAAAAAATTCAAAGTACATACAAGCAGCCCTTTGGTAGACTTACTCAGAAAAAAAAAGCCAACTTTCTCAGAAGCAATAGTTCATAATTCACAATTTCATTATACTATAATCACTATAGTGTCCGCGGCCTATCTTGAGTTCTCCGCAGAACGAACACAGATATTCGATTGTACTTTTTCAGTAGCAGAGTGCCTTGTTATTATCCAAGATGGTTACAAAAACAATGGCGGCCGTCGATTAAATCCACCCCCTCCAGGAATACGTAGCCGCTCACAAAATACTTGCAGGATTCAAGAACATCGCGCACACAATAGCCTACGTAATTTGTCTTCGTAGAGCTTCTCTTCTTATCTAAGTACAACGTCAACGACCGAGTTTTGATACAAACTTCTGTCAACCGGTGGTTGTGAAGAGGCAAAAAGACAAGCTCTGTACAGAGACAAATAAAATATGGTTAGCGATTCTAGAATGCAATTGTTAATTATGGACTGAAAGTGGCCGAAATCATTGAAGCTGTGCCACGAAATATCAAGCATGTACTGTTATTATAATTCGCAATATTGTGTTACGTTTTGTTTTAACGATGGTAGTTTTGAAATCTGAAACTTTTTTTAAGGCTAAGACATCAGCTCTCAAAGCATTGCATTGACTAGAAGCGCCGTTGTTTTCCCTTCCATTTTAATCTAGTGCCCCTTGTAGCTACCTCTCGAGATGCTAGCTCGTAGCCAATATGGCGTTATTTTTGTTCTTCTGTTAGCTACGAGGCTAACATTTGAAGAGATCGCTTCAAGGGGCACTAGATTAAAATGGAGGTAAAAACAACGGCACTTCTAGTCAAGCTTGTGCCGTGAGAGTGGATTTCTTAGGCCTAAAAAACGTTGCTTTCGCAGATCCCCTACGCCGCGTTTACCAGTTATTAAAAATAAAACACTCGGGGGGGGGGGGGGGCCCCGAACAATGGAGTAGTCCTAAGTCAACTCGAGCCAAATCACTTCATTTGAGAATGAAGATCTTTTTTGCCGTGCAGGTGCTTCTTGAAATAAACGCATTCGGCTTATGTTCGCATTCAACTCCGGCACAAGCACGAATTTGGGCGACCGATATATATCGGTAACACCCTCTTACGAACTAGAAAAAAGAATCTTCATTCTTAAATGAAGATTTTTGTTTTTTAATAACTGGTAAGCGAACAGCACGACAGTAGTGTCCAGCTAAGGCCGTCAGACGCTTGAGCTACTCACAGCCAACACAGCTATCTTAGTGGGCTTCCCACAGGACAGCGGCTCCATCTGTCGGCCGAGTCGAAACAGAACAGCTCCATCTGTCGGCAATAATTTCGGTTGCTCCGCGCGAAACAATGGCGATGCCTAGTACGTGTTTTGGTGATGCAGTAATTAAATTGTTGTATCGGACGTACGTAACGTATTCTTACCGCAATTCTTGTGAATTTAGTTATTGTGTAAGTGATCCAAAAGTAAAACATGCATGTCAAAATGGATGTAATTGCCATTGGACGTTTTATTTGCAACTTGACTCATGGCCTTATTGTGTTTTTTGTAACTTGTTGTTACTTGCTTCTCTTGACAATCGCCCCGAGATGTGAGCCGAAACGTCCGGTTTTTATGTATATTTGTGTACTTTCCGGCTTTTACTTGGTAACATTCTAAAAGTGTTTTTCTAAGTTAATTATGTCACAACAATAGAGCAGTGACATTTGCGGCCATATTGGCACCATAGTATGGGTTTTGGAGGGCATAACTACAAGGTGCACTACATAAGAATGGAGGGAAAAACAACGGAAGAGCGGATTCCTTAGACTTAAAATAACGTTGTTTTCTCCAACAACAAAAGTCGCGCGTTTTAGGTCTAAGAAATCACTCTTCACAGCATCGGCTTCAGTATGACGCCCTTCTGTTTCTCTCTGCAGTGCTTCTTGCAGCTAACCCATGAAGGCTCCAGCATAGAGTTACATGCAATAATACTACATCGTGTCACTGCTCTATAGCATTATTTAAAACTGTTGTTATTGTTGTGTTAGTGTTGTTGTGTTGGCCTTAGGCCTTCGGGCAGATGACCAGGAGTGGTTAACGCTCGTTAAAACCCTTTGAAACCCTTTGAACATTCGATTCAATTCCCTTTGTTTCTAAATTCTATTTTCATATTGTTTCAGATCACCGGACAAACAAATGGCTTTTTGTTTCATCCCCCATTCCGTCGCTCGTGTTCGTCTTTCTGTACGTTTTGGTGGTGAAGACGACGCCATATTTACTGCGGAACCGGAAGCCAATACACTTAAAGCCATACATCATATCCTACAATATTTTCCTGGTGTTTTACTCGGCTTACATGGCTAAAGAGGTAAGTAGGCCTAAAGTTAAAGAGAGTCTCTAACCATGGAGTCTCTACTCGAGCGGTCCGACAAGGGCTGCATTCTCGTATCGTTCTCTAAATTCGGATTTGCAATCTATGTGAAATCTGCAAATCCAATTCCAAGTAAACTGTCACGAAAATCTATCCAAAATTGAAATGCCACTGTCACTGCCGATAGATGGCGCCACCTACGAACGAAAACCGTGTTTTACCGGCGTGTTGTACTGATGACCATGCCTCCATCGCTCGTGGCGGCCATTTTGTCTAGCCCCCTAAAATCGTCTCGGCCTGATTATTTATTGTCCATGTCCGAACACTAGGGTTTGCGTGTCTGCGCCGCGATGGCGTTAACTACAGCAGAAGCGTTTCGCCTTTTCAAAACCTGCAACGGGACAAGAAGCGAAACTGAAAGTATGTTAAATCACCTCCCTCAACTCGTGCGTGAAAATCACGTTTTAGTAAATACCTAAAATGTAGGTAAACGTTCGTAAAACGAATGAAAGAAATGCGTTCAAAAATAACGAATTGTTCGTCTGACCACAAAACCGTTTCATCGTTTTGCTAAACATTAGCTGGTATAGCCCGCTGAAGGAAGGCACGCACCCGTCGACGCACCCCCGTTGGCATTTACCCGGATTACGGAACGCCGTTTGCGGCATTCCATATTCGGATTGAGGAAGATGGCGAGTGGCTCGCTCGCTATTTCTCATGTGGCTCTGCTATCACTTAACCACCGGTATTACGGAATGTCGCTCACTAATAGTTTTGCTCTACGGATCTCAGGCGTCAACCATATCACGTTTTTGGCCGGACAAGTTGCTGATTTCTGACGTCATAATAATGTTTAGCCGCAGTGAGAGCGGCACGTAATTTGAAATTGAAAATCATCATTTTCTTGGGATCCGGTTGGTCCGTGTAAAAAACGTATACTATACACGGCGCTCGCAAATAACTTTTTTCACACGGACCTAAAGCGTCTGTCGGATCTCAAGCGTCAGTCGGATCACGTGTTTGGACGGGCAGATTTCGGTTGCCCGCACAAGTTTTTGCGTGCGGGTTTCTGATGCTATGTAATTAGCCGAAGCGAGCGCGCCAGCGCAAGCGAGGCAGAAGGTTTGGAAAAATACGGAAAATTGAAAATCATCATTTTCTTGGTATTCGGCCGGTCCGTGAAAAAAAGTTATATGCACGCCACTCGTGAACCATTTCTGATGCGGCATTGTTGTCGCTTACGATACTTTGATCGCTTACGATATTAATAATGCAGATAAGCCACCATTGTAAAATGATTATTTTCATTCATGTGCACGAAAGCAAAGGAAAAGTTAAAGTGGCACTATCACCGACTGAAACTCTACAGAATCTGGTAACATCTAGCGCTATCTAGAACTATCTAGCACTTGCCTGCATCAAACGGAGGATTGCACAACGCCATTTCTTTTAACGAAACAAGCAAGTCACGAGCCTCCATAATTATTGAGTGAAATTTTGGTACGTCCTCCTGCACCTGGGAGCAAGCTGTAAAGGTTAACGATATCATTGTCGCTAGACGGCGCCACAGTGTTTTCGTACGATTTTCAATCGGTGATAGTGCCTCTTTAAGTTATGCAGTTGATTTCACATTTTTAAAGTTGCTGCCGTAGTTGTATTGTTATACTGCACATTGCCTTATGTGGTAGGGGTGCCTGGTCCAAGTTCAACCTCAGCCACTCCTGGCTTTTTCGGGAAGAGAATGACCCTATGATGCATCGTGCTCATGACGATGGCGGCATGTAAAAGATCCCAGGAATTTCCGAGTGGAGTTACCTAGCAAAATTGTCCCTCTGGCGCCATGGCTTCGGCTGGGAGCACGACAGTTTTCCAAGGTTATAGTATTGCAGTTAAAGGCACATTCTGCCTGCCTTATAACAGCCACGCGCAGATCGCCTCCGCGCAGGTTACGATCGCCAAGGTCAACTGAAATAGTAGCTGCGTTCCTCAAAAAAACATCAAGTTAAAGATTGTGTCGTCTCAAACTGGGATGATTTTCGCATTTTAAAATCACAGTTTATAATTGTTTAGGCAAGTATCTTATAATTTTTCTTCGGCGATCTATTGGCATAATTAATTTTATATTTTACCGCATTAGTCTTTTAGATTTTTGATCTCATAGTAATTAGTAGCAAACGATTAAAATTAGTACATGCGCACACACAGATGAAACTTCAAGGTTATTGTAGGCGTACAAAGGATCATATACGTGCAGGATACAATATATATAGTTTTCCAACATTCAACAGAAAATCTCGTAGACGCCACATTTTAAAACGGATTTTTAGCAGGGAAAAGTCGGACTAACGGCAAGCAAATAGACTCCTTTCGGGCCGAACTTGATGTGGTAGATCGAGAAAAAATGGGGCTGGGAGGAATGTACCTTTAAATGCAGCTACTGGATCAGACTATGTTAAGCAAATTGAGAAAATTGACCTCTGTCACTAGAGCCCCCCTCCCACCCCCCAAGTGGCGGTGATATCAATACACGCTAGTGTATGACGCCAAGTAAGACAATAATAATGGAGTACAACGAATTTGTTTGAAACGAAAACAACGTCCCTTCTGGCAAAAACGGATCCATTTGGGAACCTATTTGAATTGACTGTCAGTGCGAAATCTGATCCTAAATAACGTTGTCAGTAACTGGGTAACTATAGCTCGTGCGCCAACTGCCATGTTAATTTCCATAAGGGCTATGGATGTCGTGAAGCGAGGCTTCGGGAATGACTCGTGATTCAGAATCGGCCGTAAGACTGCAGATGGCCTGACCACCAATTTCATACCATTCCAAGTTTGCGGGATTGGCGTGAACGGGCACGTAAGTTAGAAAATGGCGTTGTAACCATTGTTAGCACTGTCGGCGTCTCACAAAATCCCTACGACGTTGACTTCCTCTGTTAGTTATACCACACGCCATGGCTGTTTGCTGTGACGTGTATATCACGTGACTGGGCTAGTCCAATCAGACGGCCAAACAGACGTTGTTCTCGTTCGTCATTCGTTAACTCATGGTGACGTCACGGCAAACAGCAATTGCGCATGGTTTAGTAGGCCGGAGCCCCTCGACGACGAAGACAATCCAATTCAAGAAAATTCGAATTTCAAAATATTTTTCTACTAACTCAGTCGACAAGCAAACAAATAAAAAAATCGAGCATTAAAAAAAAAACAAAGCAGTATTCATATGAGGGCCGCCAAGATGAGAAGGGTGGTTCGGCCATTCAAAGGAGTGATATCAACAGACTATAACATTCGCCAAGTTAGTTCTACCATACGTTAGATGTGCGTCGATTTGTCACGTTCACTTAAAGTGGGTTTTTGTTTTCTTGCAGTTTTTCCTATCGGCGTATATAGGCAACTTCAATCTTATATGTGAACCAAAGAACGATTCCTATGATCCAGTTCCTATAAGGGTAAGTAAATCAAGAATTTATGAATTTATACCCCCTGCGGCGACCCTTTCCACCCTTTCCCCCAAGACCAGAATTTTGAAGTAAATTTTAATAAAAGTTAACAAGCATGGAAGGCATTTATAGTGTCCGCAGCCTATCTTGAGTTCTCCGCAGAACGAACACAGATAATCGATTGTACGTTTTCAGTAGCAGAGTGCCTTGTCGATATCCAAGATGGTTACAAAAACAATGGCGGCCATCGATTAAAGACACCCCATCCAGGAAAACTTAGCCGCTCACAGAACACTTGCAGGACTCAAGATACACCGCGCACACAATACACAGTTTTTAAAAAATTGGGGATAATTGGTCTTTAAATTTTTCCAATTATTAAAAATCTGAAATTGTTGTTTCACAGGGCTCCGGAGGCTTAATAACATTCCCCCCGCTCCCTCCCCCTTGCAATCCTTAGCTTCCTTGGCTGAATTTTTCGAACCCATTCTGAATTCCAATTTCCTTGCTTGCTCCACCCCCCCCCCCTCCCCCAATAAAAAATTATAGGTTTGCTGCTGACTCCTACAAATCAGAAACGCCTGATATTTAATATTAAAGGACCAAAAAAATAGTCATCTCAGAAATTTATGTCGGTGGGGGTTGGGGAGTGGGGTGAAAGGGTGTTGGGAATTCACACACGTAGGCTACCGACTGTCTTGCTGGGCATTTTCACAGTTTTGTGAAAACTTCACCGTCTTCGTTCGCTCCCATATACCCATGTTTTGCAACACTGGCGTAGATTTATACTATTTTATTTGAGTAGATATTATATATTTTCATGTACAACCTATGATTTGTTTCTTACATTCACATGCTTGTTACAAACACGTTTAATGGCGCTCTGTAGAAGCGTCTTTTCTATTCTATTTAGTTTGATACACATGTGTAAAGAATGCACATATCTTTATACCATGATATGTAATTGGTGTTTGGCAGTGTTACACTATATTAAAAAATGACGTTTGTGTGTGTGGTCTATCTTTCTCCAACGCCCCCATAAAAGTCACCACAGTCACCATAAATGTGGTTTACACATGTATTTACCTAAATACTTCCACATTTCCAATTCCGTTGGCAGACAGCTGTTTGAACCTAGATGATATGAGTCGTACGTAGTTATTTTATCGGTGTGTACCCGTTTTGACGATTCCCGTTTCGCCGAAAATTAGGGTCTGATTAAAATTCTGCGAAAGGGAATTCCCGTTTCACCGAATCAACTTATTCTAAACAAATTTGACGTTGGAGAAGTTAAAGATGCATTCTTAATTGGAAGGAACATGTGATTAGTTGCGGTTTTCTGTATGTTTAGCCGACCGTGGCGAGCGCGGCAGCACGAGCGAGGCACGTAATTTGGAATAAAATTATTTGGCGAAACGAGAACTCTCCTTTCGCCGAAAATTAAGACAATGATTAAAATTCGGCGAAACGGTCATGCACGATTTTATCTAAAGGAAGAAGTCAGCCACGAAAGGTTAAACAAAAAATGGTGCTGACACGCTGTATGTGGCAACATACTGCGGTTTTCCTTGTCGGCGAAACTGGATTCGGCGAAACGGTCATACACCACTCACGCGACGTGTAGGTAATTGACTCGGGCCCGTTCTTGTGGAGTTATAGCCACAATTGCTTGTGATTACATAAAATATTTTCTTTTACCAATTTCCGGTTTTTGTTTGTACTGGGCCACAAACGTTTGGGGAGCGGGGGGGGGGGGGAGGGGTTGGGCGCCTGCAACCAAGAGTCAGCAAAATGGGCCCCATTTAGAAATACGAGAATCGAGGCGTTACTACGCTAATAAAATTGCGTATTTAAAAAAAAAAATTTTTAAATTCCATATTTAAAAAAAAATTGTTAATAGACTGTCCCCTCCCCCTTCCACCGACATTTTTTTAACAAACAGCTTTAATAACCCTTCAGAAGAGGCATTTTTTTTTCCGAAATAATTACTGTGTCTTGGAGAAAAAAAAGTGAAGTACTGAAGTTCTCCACCTCCCGTTGGCCCCTCGGACAGAGGCCGTACGGCCCTAAACGGCCAGTCCGCCGCTGGCAGAGACTATAGGGGATGATTGGTTGGTGGGGAATAAAAAAAGTGTTGCGGTAGGTGTAGGATTGGGGGGGTCTATTGTGATCATTCTTGTTTTTTTCGTAGCTGCTTGTACAATTCTAAATTGCCAGTTTTTAATTATTTAAATGTTTTTTCTTCTTTTTTTTTTCAGTTGGCTAGCGTTTTTTGGTGGTTTTACATTTCGAAAGCTGTGGAGGTTGTTGATACGGTGAGTACTACCATTTACACCCTCTTCTTAATATAATTCAGAAAATTAATATAGTTGAATAATTAGGCGCTTTCCTCAACTCGCTGAACAGCCAGCGCTATCGGCGCTGCTCATCGAAGATGTTCTTAAACACGAGATGAATTTTCAGATTCCGTGGTATGAGCGCACAAGCACATTTCGCGTGATCGAGCACGCGCTACCAGAACGATCCGTACATAGCGACCACATCTGCCTATGTTACCTCTGGCAATGCGCATTCAGAACTTGGGGGGGGGGGGGGGGCAAGGCCGATAACATGCCGAGTGACCAAACGAACTGCCGGAAACTCACTGCCGGAAACTCACTGTCGGAATATACGAAGAACGAAACTCTGGTTGTACGGTTTATTCTGCCTGTGCGCTCAATACGTGCAACGTGCTCGATGACTTGCTCTAATACCATATGAGGTAACACCGTATTCACCAATTTTCACATCCCTTATCGTGTCGTCACTGATGAAGTCGGCGATATCTTCGAGGTGGTTTTTCTGATGAATCCACGGAATAAAGATGGCGGCCTTGAAGGTTTTCTTCACTAGCATTATTCATGTTAACCTGATAATCTGTTGGTTGCTCAAGCGTCTGGCTGACACTACCGCTTGGCTGGCCATGCCTGAGCTACCTCAGTCGGCTCTTGATTCCGAACTCTGTCTGCCACTAGTAATTTCGACATGTTCCAAGGTCACGATGGCGCCTATCGAAACGTGTTGTGGTAATGCAGTAATGAAATTGTTGATTCGAATGTAATAAAAGTATTCCCACTGCACCTTTTGTGTCCAACTGTTAAATAGGTGATCCAAATGTAATATTTGCAGGTAAAAATCGCTGTAATTGCCCTTCAAAAGGACTCGCTACCGCTGTTAAAGGGGCTCTTTCCTTGCCGTATGACCGTTCCAAACACCTATCAGTGCTTAAATATGTCACCGTGTCACCCTAATCGCAGCAGAACATTCCTATGCCTTCTTCAGGCAAGGTCGTCTGAGGTAAATGCTCCTGTTATTGCATACCGGCCCCACAGCTTCTATTTTATCCGGAATTAGCTCTCACTATTGTGCGCGCAGCCTATCTTGAGTACTGTAGGTATTTTATGAGCGGCTACATCTTCCTGGAGGGAGCGGCTTTAATCGACGGCCGCCATTGTTTTTGTAACCATCTAGGATATCAACAAGGTGCTCTGCAATCGAAAACATACAATCGATTATCTGTATTCGTTCTGGGAGAACTCAAGATAGGCCGCGGACACTATAGTTGCACTCAAGTGCGTCTAAAGGAAGCGTTCACAAATTACGTAACGTCTGGAAGGGGTGGAAGGTTTGAGCAAATGTGTTGCCATCTCTGTTGAGGGAGGGGGGCGGGGGATATCGAAGTGTTTTGCGTAACTCTAATTTCCGCTAAATTTTGATTCATAAACTTCTGGCACAATTTTTTGCTAATTAATTTTCTATACATTTCTAATAAAAGTATTTCTAGTCGAAACAGACATTAAACTGTGCCTAATTTCTGATATCTACACCTGAAGGAGTTCTGTAATGCGCTTACGTACAGCTTTCAAAAAGAGGGTGGCGTTTAGATGATCAAGATGAAATTTCCTGTTTTTTCCATGTTTTCCACACCAATACTGAAATTTTTCCCTGATTTATTGTCGGTCGAAAGACACATTTCATTCACTCAAATCGCAATAACTATAACGCACTCATCGCGTTGCTAAATCAAAAATTCCACTGCCCTAACTGCCCCTAACAGGAATGCCTAACAGGAATGCCTAACAGGAATGCCATACTGTAAATAAAACTAGATTAACTGAACAAAAAGCGTCTTCGTCTTTTAGAAAAAAAAACATTAGAGCTCGTATCCCCATACTCACAGCCGTGAAGGTACACGAATAAAAACGGATTAGAGTTCACTCGAACGCAACGAACTATAATTTGAACTCCAATTCCAGGGAATAATGACTGTTTTCACGTAATTGTTATGGCACTAAGTGAACGCAGTTTGTGTTTGAAATGTTTAATGTTTGTGTGCGTGTGTATGTGTGTGTGTGTTCTTAATTTGTGTATCATACAGGTAAAATTCCACTGCCCTAACTGCCCTAACAGGAATGCCATAATGTAAATAAAACTAGATACTCACTTAACACGTGACGTCCGATGTTAACTTAGGCCTAAGGAGTTTTTGCTTTTATCGGAAATGAAACAAAAAGAGCTTGATATAGTTTTAACTGTAATCATGCGAAGGTTTTAGAAGCAAAACAAATGAAATAAGAATTAGCGGCTATTCTTTGTACAGAAAAAAAAAAGACTTTCCGCAAAATGTTGAAATTCCCTGACTTTCAGTACATGTTTAATTGTTTATGAAATTCCCTGAATTTTACCGGTTTTCCAGGTAATCCAGGAAGAAAGCCACCCTGGAAAACGTAATTCGTCAAACATTTTGTACAATTATTGGGGAAGCGTAAGAAAATGTTACGTAATTTCAGGTGTGGTGGGGATTTTTTAGGTACGGGGGTTCACGCAAGTGTACGCTGATGTTAAAGAGGAAAGAGAGGGAACAGGGGTTTTAAATTGCTAAAAAAAAAAGTATTGACGTAATTTTATTTTCTGCGACACGGGAAATCACCAATTAAATCGCCACCTGGAAAACTACCCCCC
>JAHWFP010239221.1:0-17545 GCA_023313725.1 Lithobius niger | reverse complement strand
GCTCGACGACTGATCAACCTTTGGCATACTATAATGTAATAGGAAATCGAAGCCAGGAAAAAATAGCTATGATAGCAATTTTAAAACCCCCCCTGAAGGAAGAGGGGGTGATTTACTTCACCAAACACTCTTTTTAACTCTTTAACTGTCAACAAATCAAAAGCGTTATGTGAAGCAGAAACGTTCGGCACACAATTCTGGACAGGAAAGGTTACCTTTATTAGGTAAACGCAACCACTGAACTGTAAAATCGTATTTCAAGCTTTCCACCCTTAATTTGCATGAGCGCTCCTTTGTTCAGATGGTTGTTATAGTGACTTTCGGTTTCAAACTGCCCTTCAGAGCATTCTAATGGCCTGACATGGACACGCTTAGAATTTTCTGAAAGGTGGAAATCCATATTATTTCCATCAGTCCTTAATCGCTCATTAATTTAGATAGGGACCGTCCTGCGCCCATTTTAAAGGTGTAAGAGGTGCTGGCGTAGTGGCGAAAGTGTATCTTGATTTTCAAGTTCAGTGCTCTTGCGAGATCTCTATATACTCCGAAATGGACATGTTTAGGATTTTCTGAAAGGTGGAGAATTACTTTTTCTGTCAATCCTAAACGAAGTTGTTTAGCTTACATATAAATAGAAATATAAGCATTATTAGGTCACTTTGAAATTGAAACTAGCCATGACACCAAATACAGCTCCACTTTTAAACGGCAGTAGGACAGTCCCTATCTTAGCTAAACAAATTCGGTTAGGATTGATGGAAAGAACAGATCCCCACCTTTCATAATATCATAAGTATGTCCATTTTGTGCTATTAGAAAGCTCGCAAGACCATATTGATAACGAAAAAAAAAAACGTTCACTTTCCCCACTGCACCATTACTACTTAATCTGTAAATAGGCGTAGAACGGTCCCTATCTAAGCTAAACAACTTTGGTTAGGCTTAATGGAAAGAAGAGATCCCCACGTCTCAGAAAATCGTAGGCTTATCCATTTCCGGCTATTACGAAACTGGCAAGAGCACTTTGAAAGCGAATAGCACCATAAGCTTTCGCCGGTATGCCATTACCACTTCGCCTTTAAATTGGTGTAGGACGGTCCCTATCTAGGCTAAACAATTTTGGTTAGGATTGATGGATAGAATAGATCCTCACCCTTCAGAATATCCTCAGCATGTCCATTTCGAGCTATTAGAAGCTCTCAAGAGCACTTTATAACCGAGGTCACTATAACAACCAAATGAACAAAGGCGCGCTCGTGCAAATTAAAGGTATATACCTCCTAGCGCCATTTTTCTCGATCCTCCACATCAAGTACGGCCCCAAAGGTCTATTTACTTACCGTTAGTCTTTCCCTTGCTA
Organism: Lithobius niger; assembly: GCA_023313725.1. Classification (NCBI taxonomy): domain Eukaryota; kingdom Metazoa; phylum Arthropoda; class Chilopoda; order Lithobiomorpha; family Lithobiidae; genus Lithobius; species Lithobius niger. Next base: position 16,185 of record JAHWFP010239221.1, on the reverse strand, counting down.
AACATCCGTTTTAAAAGGTGGCGTTTAGGAGATTTTCTGTTGAATAATTGTTAACTTTATTTACTGCGTCCCGCAGTATATGATGCATTGCACGCTTACAATAATCATGACGATACATGTACTAATTTTCTAATAATTACCATGAGATCAAAAATCTAAAAGACTAATGCAGTAAAAATTAAAATTAATTATTCCAATAGATCGCCGAAGCAAAATTATAAGACACTAACCTAGAAAATTATAAATTGTGATTTTAAAATACGAGAATCATTCCGGTTTGTGACGACACAATTAATGCGTTCACGCTGGCTTGTCTATTAGGCACAGTGCTAACTGAGATAGTAGCTACAAAAGATTCGTCTATCCTGCCAGCACTCTATAGCCCAGCATGACTTCATCATTGTTTACTATATGGCCACTTCCATCGACACTTAGCCTTGCTGATGACAACCACGTTTTGAACGTTTTAACGTTTTTTTGTTCCTGGCGAAGAGTCATGCGACAGAGTCGAAATATCAAGACGAAGCAAGCAGTATGCATTAAAGACTGGCCTTGCTAGGATACACAATATAGTAGTCTGAGAAAGAAAGAAAAGACTGCTGCCCCGACTGGGACTCGAACCCAGGACATCCCGTTTACTAGCCGGGCTAGTAAACGGGATGTCCTGGGTTCGAGTTCTAGTCGGGACAGTTGTCTTTCCTTTCTTTCTCAGACTAATGTATTGTGTATCCTAGCAAGGCCAGTCTTTAATGCAGACTGCTTGCTTCGTTTACCCTTTACCTTGTAATTTATTTATTTAAATATCAAGACTTTTATCTTATACGAGTTTTTAAAAAGTGAGTTTTGTGCATTTTTACCTGCCAGCCATAATTTTTTTTCCTTTATGCAATATTTACAGCGAATTGTGTATATTAATTTAAACATAAAAAAACTTATGTTTAAAAGGTAAAATTGTGAAGAAAGGCTAAGCTGTCAGAAAAGCAAAAATAAACCCGGAAAAGCAAAGTTGTGAGGAAACTGTATCAGGTTTGAATTTTCAAACTGGGGTCTGCAAAAGTTGAAGGTATATAGCATAGGTATTGGAAGTATAGGAAAGCACCTTTCAAGTCCTTGCCTCCCTCCCATGAACTCCTACATATCTCAGTGTGCCAAAAATGTATCGTGTCACCTCTTGATGTGGAATGGTACCAAGAGGGTCTCACCCAAGGGTAGCTAATTCATATGCTGCTGTTCTTGCTTCCCGACCCAGCGCTTTAATCCTAGTCGTCCTTATCTTCTGTTACCCATCTTTTGAGCGATGCAACCAGTGACGCCAAACCCCGTTTTACGAAAAAGAAAGCAGATTTTAAGCTTGTGCGTAAAGGGCAAATCCCGTTTCGCCAAATCCCGGTACGCCAAATCTAATTTTATAAAATGTCAGGTACACGAAATTTAATACCTCATTCCTATATAATATATGGAATTTAAAAGGCAAACACTGAACAAAGACAAGCATTGGCAGAATAAGAGCAATTGATTTATTTGCGTTTTGAATACGGGCAATACACACGGAAAGACGTGTACTTTAAATATTGTTTGGAAAGCTTGGTCGTCACTAGATCAATGGCAAAATTCTCTTTTAAGAAATGTTAGTTATATACACATGATGGTTACCCTTTCCCAAACGGGAATTCCCGTTTTTCACAATCCCGGCTTCAAAAATCAAAATATTTTTACAAAATTTAACATTGCAGAAGTTAAAGATGCATGTCTAATTGGAAGGAATATGTTATTAGTTGCGGATTCTGGTGTTGTATGTTTAGCCGCAGCGAGCGTGGCTGCACGAACGAGGCTCACAATTTGAAAAAATTATTCTGCGAAACAGAATTCTGCGAAACGAATGTTTGTTTATAAATGTTTGACCATTACACAGAAATAATGGATTAAATTTCGTGTGCCTAAAATTTGATGAATGGTATTTGGCATAGCAGAATCTGGGGAAACGGGATTTGTCCTTTAGGTAAATGCTTATCATTCTGGCGAAACGGGATTTGGTGCAGCCACGTTGGCTTGCGCTTATTAATTACGGATCTACGAAAGGAACGAAACCAGTATCGGCTCATGAGGAATATATCGTAAGCGGAGACACCACGCCGAATGTATATACGTCTCGAATGGATAGCCAGCAAGCATTATGCTAAACTTGCATTGTGTGCCCGATTCTATTTGAAAATACTCGTTGCAGTCCGTCTGACGAATACGGTAAGATGTCGTCAGCCAATCAAAATACAACGCGTAATGGTATGTTGATGCTTGAGGCAGAAGGGTTGGCCGAGACAGACAAAATCTTAAAAAATTTAACCATTGTAATTCTGAAAAATAATTGTGCGTAAATAGCAGCAGCAAAAGCACTACTACAACTTGCTGTGTGGGCACTCGTGACCCCCAAGTCAACCTCTAAGTAAATAATCTTGCATTTCGGACGTTTCCATTCCTTTTTTTCTGGGGGAGGTTGATGTAAAGGAGCTAGGTGAGTGGACAGGAGATGTTCTCACTAATTTCATCACAAACCTTTTCGTCCCGTTCAATTCGTCACTCGCCATTCGCCACACACTAGATAATGGCCAGATCCATTCGTCACTCCTTCAATTCGTCACTCCAATTAAACGTCAAACGCTACTCGCTACACCCTACTCGCCACACGCTATTCAACACACTCGTCTCGTCACTCCTTAAATTCACTTCGTCATAGTAAGGCAGGTAAAAGCAAAATAACTCAACAATTGTTCAGTTGGTGATAAAAGTACCAAATTTGGTGGGGTTGTAGTTTAAAATATACAAAATCCAGCTAGAACAAGAAACAACTTGTCTGAATCCGCCTGTAGGTGTTTCTAGTTAAAATCCAAAATGGCCACCAATAGATATCGTCCAGTCAACGGAGCTCAAAATTGGGGAGGTAGAAATTCATTAAATTCAAAAGTTTATTTCTTTCACCAATACTGTCTGTTAGGCCTTTCTACTAAGCACATTAAAAGTTCCCTAGGACAGTGGTTTTCAAACCTATGTTTCGGGGACCCCAAATGGGGTCGCGGGCGTTCTCTCGGGGGTCGCAATACATAAGCAGGGAAAAAAATATTTTACTTTTTTTTAAACTTTTAATCTTAAAATCCTTTTTTCCCTTAAGTTTAATCATTAATAAAATTAATAATATGTAAAGTACTTTTATGTCTTCTAAAATCTAATTAGAATTATAATCTCTCCATTCTAACACCTAATCTTTCTTTAAAACAACTTTGTGGGCTTGACTTTGTGCCGGGGAATAAGAGGGCTATTTTTTAAATTTTTTTATGAGCAAATGACGACGTTTAAAATGCTTAAAATGCAAAAAAAGCATTGGCTCGTAACGCTCCCCCAGACCTCCGACGCACCCCCAGTTGTGAAACCGACGGGCGTAGGAATTTACTTGGGGGGGAGGGGTCGTGGACAATTTTTTTTTAGGGGGATGGGGGTCGCAGTTTGAAAAAGGTTGGGAACCACTGCCCTAGGGTGTGGGGCCACAATGTATAATTTGGGTAATCTTAAGAATCTAAAACAAAACCCGCAAGGGTGAAAGAACCCGCCAAGTTTTAGCAAATCAAAGTAGTGATATCAGAGTCAAAAAGGCTGCCACCAAGTTACTACATTAGTTGCCAAGCTAATCCCACCGAGTATTAGATCAAAGGTTAAATCAAAAACCTGACCATTGGTGGCAGCCTTTTTGGCTCTGATATCACTACTTTGATTGGCTGAAACTTAACGGGTTCTTTCACCCTTCTATAGTTTTTTTTTTTTTTGTAGCATCTAATTTTTGCGACTGCCCATTTATCTATTATCTGGCCAAGTTTGCTCGAAAAACATTAAATACGAACGGAGATATTAATTTTTTTAGTTACGCTGAAATGAGGACTTCAATCATATATCTATATATATAATACGCTTATGTTGGGCAAGCAAATTCATCATTATGCACTATAATGAAAGGGGGCGAGCGACCGACAATGTCAAACAAACGGGTGTGGCCTGCAACAATCAGTAACAATCGAAATATTGCTTTAATAATGCTACCTCTTAGAGCCGACGTGAAGAATTTCAAAGTTGGTTCAGTAACAATCACTGCATGCACGACCGTTGTTGGATTTATTGTGCATGGTATCAGAACTGAGAAACGGGCAATTGAGCGCACTCCATTGAAAAAAGACATTTACCGCCATAACAAAACAAATAAATCAGCACGGGTTAAAATGGAGGGGGAGCAGGGATGGGGATATCCACACCACTCCGGGAATCGGGGACAGGGGAGGCGGTGCGGGACGGGAAAGGGGTTCCGGGGAGGGGGGGGGGGCATGGGGGAAAATCACACCACATGGGAGTTCGGAGGAGGAAGCAGGGGCAGTCGGCACCCTTTTTATTCCATACTGCCCACCACAGTATTTTGCTCAGGTATGCGGGAACCGGCTAGACCGGCGTATATTACGCCGGGGGTACAGCTAGTATAAATTAAAGCGTTTGCTGATTTCCATTCAACCATCAACAATAAGTAGCGCGGACTGCGGATTTATTAAGAGCTTAGTGGCCCGAAGCCATGCATGCATTTTTCAAACAATGATGTGTTGCCGATTATTTCTAGCAGTCCGTTTGCATTGTTACTCGTTAACACTAGTCACGAGTAATTCTTATTTTGATCACCGGTGGCGTTTTCCCAACATACAGAAAAATAGCATTACAAATTATTGCAAACTTTTTAGTTAATGCCTCCCCAAACGTCAAACCTTGAAAGGCACGTATTGGAGTTAAAAGAGTGCTTAATACCAAATTTCATTCTCATCTGTCGCATAATTTATTTTATATGAGCGGAATTAGTCAGTAGTCAGTAGTCAGTGTGTATAGTAGTCAGTATATAGTAGTCAGTAGTCAGCTGAAATCAACGATCTTGACGCACTTTTATCACATTGATACAGTTTGTGCACTTGATTGAAATACTACTATTGCTCGTCAGGGCACAAAGACTGCCCATTTCCAAACATTTTCAAGCTGTTTCGCCGCATAGGTATTTATCCTCATCATCGTGAAATACGCTCAACTCTGGTTTCAGATAAAGTACCAAAGCTAGTGGCCATGCAACAACAACGCAGGAGTTAAATAATGATTTTCTTACAATGAAGTTACAATGAAGTGTAACAATTATTGAACTTGGCGGGCGGACCACTAGCGTGGTCCTTGATTACGGTATCCTACGTTCCTAAGATATGCAGCTTGAGGCCCAAAATTAATAAAATTGTTCACTTTCTGTGGAAAGCACGAAATTCCCCACCCTTGCAAATCTGTCGAAATTTTGATCTTGTAATCTATAAAAAACCTTGCAAATCCCTGCAAATCTGCGCATTGTGCATTTCCCTGCCAATCTGCGCAAATCCGTGCAACTCTGCAAATCAATGCAAATCTGCAAATCCAATGCAAATCTGAAAATCTAATGTAGTAATTTCGGATTTGCCAATCACCTACGCTATTTCAGGGTAGGTCGGGCCCCTCGCCTCCCTCTCAAACCCGCTCTGTCCGCCACTGTGTATTCCTGCTCTCCCTTCCCTTCCGCATCTAGATTTTCTGTTCCCACGCCCTTTCACCTATCAATAGACTTCTTCGTTCGTTCATTATCCTTTCATTCAACCCAAAATAACGCAATATAAGAAATGCAAGGACCTCTCATCCGTCTGTAAACAATCATTGGCACCGTCTACCACATTCCCTGTACCAAGTGTGAGTTGTCTTTCTTTGGCTCATTAATTTCGTTAAATCTTTTCTTTCTCAACTCATCCAGCACCATGATTGCGCCATTCGGTCCTCCGACAATTCTAATTCAACAACCAGACACCACCTCATCCCTTGGTCATCATCAGACTTCATCAAGGCCCAAACGCTAGACTCCTGTAAGTTTTCAGTTATTCGTAAACAATTTCAGAATTATTAAATTGTCAAACAGAGATCCCATACCCTGAACCACTTTGACCTGGACTTTCTACTGGCACGAAAGGCTACCCATCCTTTCCTACTCTTCACTTCGCTCCAGTTATTATGTCCGCGGCCTTTCTTGAGTTCTCCGCAGAAAGACCACAGATAATCGATTGTATGTTTTTGATAGCAGAGTGCCTTGTTGATATCCAAGATGGTTACAAAAACAATGGCGGCCGTCGATTAAAACCGCCCCTCCAGGAAAAAGTAGCCGTTCATAAGATACTTGCAAGACTCAAGAAACGCCGCGCACAGAATAGTGTCGTTAAAAATTACTCACACCCACCCAATTGATGGTCGAAACTTGATTTATTTTTTCTCTTGTGCTGCGCTGCGTGCTTTCACGAGCCATCTTGTTTATCAACTACGCCTTGGATTCGAACCAATACTTCCACTTCTCACTTACAGAATTTCCCCGAGCAAAGACAAAATTTTCCCTTTTTTTCCTTGAGCAAAATAAAATTTCCCTTTTTTTTTACTTACCTTGTTAAATTTCCTTTCATTACACGACTAATTTTTAATAATTAAAAAAAATTATGGGTCCGTTTTGATGGCATAGGAACGTCACCTATTGGTGCAAATTTAAAGTAAAATTCGTATAAATGACTGACTACTTATTGTAACTAGTTCTCCTATCATTCGTACTTGAAGTGAAGGAAATGGATGGACCTGTAAAAATAAGTACTGCCACAATTTTCGTTATTTTAGTCTTAATAAGCCTGCATCAGAAGAAAAATAAACACTAGCCAAACTGTAAATTTGGGTTGGGTTTGGTAAGGGCTTACAACGTTAACGTGCTCTTGATGTAGTAGAAGATTGTGGGTTTACGGAAGTTTTGAGAAAGATGCGTCTGGATGGAGAGAAGTTAGTGAGTCGCTGAAGAAAATCGCAACTTGTAAATGAAACACAGTATTTCCCCATTTTTCCCTGTTTAATATTTTTTCCCTTTGAAGGACATTTTTCCCCTAAAAAGAGAAAAATTCCCTGTAAGTGGAAGTACTGGTTCAATCGCCTCAGCACGAAGTGGCGCCACCCTAGCGGTGGCACATCGTTTCACAGTCCGCACTCCCAAGGCCCGCTGAGATAGTAGCTGCGTTCCTCGCTCCACGCGCCAGGCTCGTCAGCTCTGTGCTCTTCCCGTATTAGTTAGTGACAGACACGCTAGGATCGTCCAGTACCGTACGGCATGAGGATTGGTATCTGAACAAAATTTATGCTTTATACAAATTCCTTTGGGGTTCTCAATCCGTACGGCACTGGACGACTCCTAGCGTGTCTGTCACTAAACAGAAGCAAGCTGACCGGCCTGGAGTGGAGCACAGCTACTATCTCAGCTGGCCTTGTGCACTCCATAGCCCCAAGCATGACGTCATCATTGTTTGCGATATGGCCGCATGCATCAACACTCAGCTGTGCTGCTAGCAGCGTAATTTTTTATTGTTTTAACGTGTTTTTAGGCTTCTGACTCATAGGCCAAACAGAGCCGAAATATCAAGCCGTTTATCTTGTGCGAGTTTTTAGCAAGTAAGTGTTGCATAAAGGAAAGAGGAAACGAAGCCAAACAGAGAAAATCATACATTAGAAATACGCCGGTTTTGAATTTTGGTTTAACGCTTTTGTACGTCAATTTGACACTTTTGTACTTCAATTTAACGTTAGTGGTTTTCAAATAACCACTCTTGGCTTTGGATTTAACTCACTTGCACTTGAAATTAAAGCATTGGGTATTTATGGAGTTTAAGCGAAACACGCTAAATCGCTGAATTTTGGTACGTATACCAACCTAGATCTTCATCCCCTTCTCATTTCACGTTAAAAAAACGGGGGGAAATGTTTTTTTTTTTGGTTATGTAAACACGTTTTTTAGTTCTCCAAACACGTTTTTTAACCACGTAAAACCGTGGGCCCGGCCGTGTAAAGCGGCGGCCATGTTCCGGGATTCAGAGTAGCACGAAAAGTTGGCATCGCGAAAATGGAAAGTAATTTTCCAAACTATGCTTTCTGTTTTTTTTTGTTACTTCTTATTTTTTTAGGTTAGGTTAGGTAGTTTAGGTTAGGTTTGTTAGGTTAGGTTAGGTAATTTTCGTCTCCTTTCATTGCGATGCAAATCAGGTTTTCTCGCTACTCTGTCTCCTGCGAGATTGCCGGCGCTGCAACACGATCGTAACTATGGTTTTACGTGTTTTCAATGTTTTTTTTTACACCTTAAAACACGTTTCCCCCCTGTTTTTTATATGATGTGGCATGATATGCGTGGATTAGTAAAAAAAAAAAAATGAGTGATATGGAGTGGTTCGGTTAAACTCCATAATTACCAAGCGTTGAAACAAACTCTTCGAACTATTTAGTGTTTTAATGACTAATCCAAATTAATTAAAGACAAAATTACGAAATTATAAAAAATTACGAAGCAAACTTACAGGATTATAAAATATTAGAGCCTATAGAATTACAATGAAAAAAATTACGAAAACCTACAAGTATGTATTTACTGGGCGTAACAGTAATTTCAATGGAATTCACAATTACGTAAATCATTAACATTCCACTCTTAAAGCACGTATGTTAACGAAACTAGAGTATAGGAATGCTTCATTCGTTATGACCTTGCGTTATTGTTGGCTAATTGTGACACTAAATTTTTAATGAACGGAAGTAATATGGTAACACAATGCTGAGACAAATTTAAATTATTTTTCCCTTGTAATTTTGTAGGCTCTGATATTTTATAATCTTGTTTTTACGTAATTTGCATGAGTCAGTAAAAAATTAAATAGTTTAGATATTTGTTTCACTGTGTTAATGCACGGTGGTGACGTCAGGCTAACACATCCCCATGCTAAAAGTGTAGTCGTTGTAAATGGTTAATCTGAAAACCCACACACGTCACCGTTGGTTAATTTGATAACCCACATTTTTTTTTGATAACTAACACTTTTATAGGGTCTAGACAACACCTAATCCACCACGTGACATAATGGCCGTATTTATAAAAAGAAGCATTACCTTTTACTTGCAAAAAGTGAAGCAATTGCTTCGGATTATATTCATAAGAAAAGTGAAAGAAAAGGTTTTGCTTTTATGCAGAAGTATTTGCTTCAAAGTAAAATGTTTTAAATAAAGAAAGGAATCACAAGGTAAAGGTTAAATGAAGCAAGTAGTCTGCATTAAAGACTGTCCTTGTGAGGATACACAATACACTAGTCTGAGAAAGAAAGAAAAGACTACTGCCCCGACTGGGACTCGAACCCAGGACATCCCGTTTACCAGCCGGCCACTCTAACCACTGCGCTACCGGGGCGGGTACTGGCTACAGGCTCCAGCCGAGCTAAGTAACTGTTCACAAGGACAGTATCCTCACAAGGACAGTCTTTAATGCAGACGGCTTGCTTCATTTACCCTTTACGTTGTGATTTCTTTCCCTATTTACTACTTGCATTATTTCTAGTGTGGAGGCCAACAAGCAAAGTTGCTTTCCCTCCTTGTATGTTTGTTTGTGACCTCTAGGTCACTACTGAGAAAGATTGACTAAGACTAAGACTAAGACTAAGTCCCAGTCGGGGCAGTAGTCTTTTCTTTCTTTCTCAGACTAGTGTATTGTGTATCCTCACAAGGACAGTCTTTAATGCAGACTGCTTGCTTCATTTAAAAGATTTTACTCGTTTCGTATTCATAAAACGAAGTAGTTGCTTCAAACTTGGAGGATTTGCTTCCAGAAAAATGCATCTAGTCCGGAGCAACTTTTTTTTTCAACAATCTCACTTTCCCCACTTGAACCTTCATTTGCAGTGTGTGTACTGAGTGGTGTATTTACTATAGGAGCATTCACAAACCACGTAACACCTTTTTCTAACAATTTAGACCCCTCCTGCCCCTTGTTAACACCCATATAACACTTGGCGTGACCCCCCCCCCACCTGAAAATACGTAACATTTTCTAACCCCCCCCCCCTCCATTTTTTGTTGCGAGTTCATTTTTATTAGGTGTCCTTAGTACCTAGGGGCGTAATGACTAGTGATTTTGAAAAAAGAATTGTTAAGTCGTGATCTGAGAAGGCGCTGAATTGACGTCTGCATTGACGGGATTCCAACATAATTTTTTTCCATGTTTTATTTTGATCAGTTTTACGTTTTGTTATTCATCTTTTTCATGAAGGCTTTACTATTCACCTCTTTTCCAAAGAGCGTCATATATTCAAGTACAGTGGTACGTAAAGCGTTATTTTTCTTAGTCTTCGTGTGATTGCGATTTTTCCATGACCGGGTGTTCGCAGACCTTGTCCGAAATGCTCATTCCGGAGGTGGTATCTCACCTCCATGTACGTTTTCACTTTCACTTACTGACGACATTTCTCCTCTTATACGCAACTTCTACACACGCTTTACACTAGACAAATGAACACGTCAATTCAGTTCTCAACACTATCACATGAATAAATTCAGGCCTCAACGCTGAAACAAATTAAACAGTTGAATGGGTCTCACATCCACACTGCAATTTAGAATAGCACGTCTGAAAGCACACGTTCGGTACCGTTTACTTCTTTATTCGAAGTACTTACTTGGAAGGAAAAGGTCGAGATTATGAATACGAACTGAAGCAAGACCTTTTCTTCCGAGCGCTACCTTTTACTTCTGCCTTTTACTTCGAAGTAAATGCTTCATTTTTATAAATACGGGCTAAACGACTTTTCATAACTACACAACACAAATTCACTCTGCACAACGACACAAACCTGGGTAAACAGGCACATTTTCGACAGCGATATTTTTCACGGTACCAACACGAGGGGTAAAAAATGTCGCAACCCGGTAACCTTTTGTCCCGACGGTACGAAAACTAGGCTACTGATACTTTGAAATACACCTAAAAACTTATGAAACTCAAGCGAATAGCGCATTTTATGCTCTCATAAACTATTAAAGCAGAAAAAAATACGGTTTTACCTTAAACTCAAAAGTCGGTGACTGGGACTGGGTAACAGGATATCTCTCCCTTACTATGACTTCCGTGGACGGGAAGTTTCTAACCATGAAGTTTCCGTTCAGGAATTTACATATCAGTCGTATGGAAACATTCTTAAATTTATTATGAGTCACAAATAAATTCACAAATAAATTTTTTTTTAAACTCACTTGACGTCCCAACTTACCATTAACACACATATCCATGAGAGATCGGTGGTCACCGGCGATAATAGTTCATTTGCTCGAAACGGAACAGTCCATGTTTCGGCTGTAGGGGAAATTCACGAGTGCGAAAATTTACCCTATACCATCAACATTGGACTGCTCCGTTCTACCAAACGAGCGATTATCGTTGGTAAATGCCGATCTCGCACGGATATCTCTTAGTTAATTTCAAGTGCGTAAGTGTTAAACTCAAGTGCAGGTGTGTTAAATCCAAAGCCAAGAGTGGCAATTTGAAATCCACTAACGTTAAATTGAAGTACAAAAGTGTTAAATCCGAGTACAAAAGTGTCAAATTGACGTTCAAAAGCATTAAAAAGACTAAAATTGCCGGGCCTGCACCTGCTTAATTTTAGTTTTTATTGCCTAACCGAAAATATACATTACCTTCTTTACACTAGCAGTTTCCCCCTTTGAGCTATTGTTTCCCCTAGAAGTTGAAGTTGCCTTCCCTTCCTGGCTCGTACCTCACGACCTCAAGATGGCTTGCCCATATAAGCTCCTGCGCAGGGGTGGACGCCATCATTTCTCCCCATAACTTAGCTCATGGCGGGGAGGCTTGGGTGGGAATCAAGGTAATGTATATTTTCGGTTAGGCAATAAAAATTAAATTAAGCAGGTGCAGGCCCTGCAATTTTAGTCTTTTTATAGCCGACGAAAATATACATTACCTTATTTACACTAGCAGACTTCGTCACCGGGAGAGGGGCTAGGTTTAGTCAGTGAGGAGCCTGTCACAGCCCCAGTATAGAATCTTATCCCGCGGTACGAGTCGGCTGCCCCGGGCACAAAGTGCCAGTACGTAGACCAACCAGCTGCCCCGACCACTTTCACTCTTGAACGGAGGACGACCGTCTGTGGACGGAGGAGGCGGATCCATAGGATCACATAGTGCCTGTTACTGAGTGATATCGGGAGTGCGGATAGGGGTTACGAATTTGCTAAAAAGTTTTAGTAGGCTTTGTCGCATACAGAGGTCTAACATGTGGGGACAAGGAGAAGAGATCAAGTATTTGAGAAATGAATACTCTTACCTAGTGGGAAGTTGGAGATTGGACGGCTGTTTAGTAGAAAACTGGAAGGCAGGGTAGATCGGCGGCACACGGACGAGAAACTTAGGAGAGATGATGCAATCATGGTGGAGGACAGTGTTGACAGGTGCCGGAGGTGTGCGATGGACCAGACGCCAAATCCATAGACGAAGTTAGGTCGGGTAGAAGGTGAACGTCCTCCAGGAGGGGGAGAGGACTGTCTATATTGTAGCGGAGTTCAGGACGGAATCCGAAGGATACTATGAACCCAACCGTAGAAAGGACGGCGAGGAAAAGTAGAAAGTCCGTAAAACGTAAAATGGTGACATGGGGTAAGGCCCCAAGAGTCTGGGGGAGGCGGGTACACATGAAAGTTGGCTCAAACATGAGTGGGCGTCTCACCGGAGTCCGGATAGATGAGTTTGAAGGCAGGAGAAGGCTTATTAGTCCGGGGTTGCACTGAAGCCGAAGGGGAGCATGGCATGTCGCCCTCCGTTGTTTTTTCAGTGCGCTGGATGCCATGAAAAACGGGGATAAAGCTAGGAGCGTCATCGAATTGCACACAGAATAGCGTGAAAAGGATGGCAAGGGAGCAGTGATGATAGATTTATGCCAGAGTGTTGCCAAGGACGGAGGACGAGGTTCGGAAAGAGACCCTTCGGATTCGGTTATGTAGATGGAGGCAAAGGTATGGCGGACCCGGATGACGTGGATGCAGGTACGGTGGAAGGCCCGTCGGTGGATTGTGTGATATCACCAGTGGCTATCGGCAAGCCGAACGGGGGTCCAGTGGAGGTGACGATGAGGAGACCTGCAGGCGGGAGCGGAGGCGTGCCGGGTTCGAATGGGACTGCAAGTGTGGACGGCGCCGTTGCGGACGGGTCTTGAAGGGGTGAAGGTAGAGGAGACGGAGCTGCCCGGTGAAGGGAAGCCGGGGATGGCGTCGGTGTATCCCGGGAAGGGGAACAAGGGGAAGGAGGTGTACCGAGCATGGAAGGTGCGGAACGAAGGCGTCGGGTCCGCGATCGCACACAATAATACGCACGCCAAGGCGGTGAGGAAGGTATTGGGGAGACCCAATTGTAGTGTGCCTTGAGGAGGCCGTAGTTAAGATGTTGGGAGTGGTACTTCCGGTTTATAACTTCGAGTTCGTTGGTTAAGGCCTCATTAGTGGCGCGAAAAAGGGCGTTCTCAGCTTGAAGAGTATCCGCTGCGGCTGCGGATTGGCGAAGGAGAGGAAGGTCCGCCATGGATTGTCGAAGGTCAGAATAATAAGAGGAGAAATTTTGCACAAATTGCAGAACAAAGTTGATTTTGAAGTGGCGGTTCTCCATCTCCGCGGGGGAAAGATGTAAACCTCTGGAGAGTGCTTCACGGAGGATAGCTTGTGATGGAAAAGGAGCGAGTGGGGGTCGACCGGGATTCCTTCCAGTACCGGAGGAATCGGAGGGTAGCTCCCGGCTTCTTGAGAGTCCGTCGAGCGGGCAGAGGTTTCGGAGGTAGAAGAATGTTTGTAGCGGAAGGCGGTGGTGCGAATCTATGAGTGACCTGCTTGATTTTGACGGTTGACCGGATTGGTATGCTTGACTTCTTCAGGATACCGGGCGGAGTCTTGACGACGGAGGTGCCCAGAACGGCCGGAATAGAGCCAGTGAGTGGTGGTGGAACCGGATGGGAACGTCGATCTCCTTGCAACGTGGGAGAGGAAGGATGGGTAGTGTCCGTGGGAGAACGTGTAGGAGTTGGTTTGTAGGTTGAACTGGAGGTTACCATAGACGACCCCAGCGAGAATCGTAGTCTTGATTTCTTGACCGGATGGGTAGTAGGAACGTCGTCGCAGACCAAGGTTGGAAGCGCCATGGAATATTGATTCGAAGACACTATAGCGGTCGATTTGGAAGAGGATCGAGAGTTAGCGGTTGAAGCAGCAGCTGCCGCACGTTGACGATGGGCCCTGTCCGTCCTTTGCTTGGACTGAAGATGGTGTTTTCGAATTAAATCCCAGCGTTTGGGGGAGAGTGTAACACAAATCTTGCATTTCTTCTGCAGGCCATCACAAAGGTGATGGCGCTGACAACACAGATGAGGATCGATCCTAGGCTTCGGTAAAGGAAAGGCAAACCCAGGACATTTGCACTTTGTTGGTGGTGGGACGTTAATGGCCCCTGGCTGCAATGAAGGAGATCTTGGAGGCGTATGATTGGAGTCTTCGGAGAGCGAACTGTCCGCCATGGTTGAGTTGCGATTGGCGCAGTTGACGGTTGGTGAGTGGCCGGTTCAAAAATTTGAAAGCGAGACGGTGGCCGCAACAGAAGGTGGCGTCCCCTGGTGGAGGAAATAGACGAAAGGCGGCCCTTCGTCCTGAGGTGGTTGAGGACGAGGAGGATAGTGGAGATTTCGTTGAGGATTGCCGGCAGTGCAGGTCATCCTCCATCCTCCTCGTTGTTTACGAAGACCGAGTTGTCGTAGGGTTGTGTAGTATCAGAGACGTTATTTTTGCAGCCTCCATTTACGATGGTTTTTTTTTGTCATATAAAAATGTGTGTTGTTTTTTTTTTTTTAAGTGAGCAAAGGGCTGAAGCAGCGATGGTGAGGGAGGAGGCGAGACTTCTTCGGTACAGGATGGTACATCCAGTGGCGTGGTGAGGATGGCTGGCTCAGCGAGGATGGCGGAGGTGGAAGGGGAGTCAGAGGCCGAAGCGGCAGTCGACGTATTCCGGGAATGCTGACTGGATGGTGTCGAAGGACCGTTAATGGCCTCGGGGATAGGGACAAAAAGTCAGGAGAGGCCGGTCGGAGGATGGTGTAAGAGTCGCCAATGTGAATGTCTTCGTCGCAGGCTAGGTCCGTAGTGCGGAGAGGCGAGGATGAAACAGGAGGCTCCAATACCCCCCGGAGGTGGGTTGGTGAAATGACGGAAATGGAACCGGGAGCCGGAGGCCATCCGGAGGATGAAAAGTCGGAGACAGGGGCCGGTCAGCCCCCAGTGGGATGGAGACAACAGGTGACGGTAAAAGAGGAACCGGAGGCAAAGAGATTACTGGTGTCGGATCTTCCGAATGATGACCAGATAGTGAGGACGTGATCCGTCCCCCAAACTTGCGGAAGGCTCCAAGCTGACTTGCAGAAGGAAAGGCGGCAGTGAGACCCGGGAAGGGAACAGATGGTGGCTGTCGCGGATGGCGTAACACAGAGGGTAAAGCTGGTGAAAGTCCGAAGTGGCGGACGGAGGCTTGGGAGAGATGGACTCGTGTAGACGGACCACGCTGTTCCCGAGGTGGGAAAGGATGCGCAGAGGCGGCAGCATCCCTTAAGGAAATGGCATGTCCCGTCCCGGTCACAGCAGCATGATGATGGATGGGATCCATGGCAGCCGGTGGGGAGGCTAGAGGACAGATGAAGCAGATAGTCGGACCAGCTGTGATTCAGGCAGGTCGCCTGAAGAAGAGGAAGCCTCGGGATGTTCATTGCAGGATGACCCGCGGGTAGCGCCCGTATCCAAGGAGGCCACAGCAGGAGCAGGGACGACGGTTGGATGAGCCGGGATCAGTGATCCCCAGTCCCGGTCAGCGGGTCGTCCGTATTGGAAAGGAGGCGCGGCGGACAGGAAGGCAACCACCACGGACAGAAGGTAAGCGGTGGCAGATCGTCGGGATATAGATCAAGAGCGACCGCACGTGGCGAGCGCCCTAAGAGAAATGATGGCATCCACCGCTGCGCAGGGCAAGCCCGGCACATGCGTCGTGAGGTACGAGCCAGGCAGGGAAGGCAACTTCAACTTTTAGGGGAAACAATAGCTCAAAGGGGGAAACTGCTAGTGTAAATAAGGTAATGTATATTTTCGTCGGCTATAAAAACCAAAGTTCAAAACCTGTAATATAGTTCAGTAAGTCACCTTTCTGCACTTACGTTTCTTTTGAGTGGCGTATCCGAATCCGAA
>JAHWFP010239220.1:0-11118 GCA_023313725.1 Lithobius niger | reverse complement strand
CTGCCGACGCGCCATTAAGCCTCAATCCACCCCCCCCCCCCCCTACTGAACGTTTACTGGTATACAGCTTGACAGAATTTTTTTTCGAAATTCTGAAATGGTAAAATTGGTCACAATTAACTACAGAATATATCTTTTAGCAAGAAATAATTCCACCACCTTGTAATAAGCCGGTACAGGTAAGAATTTGACGCCTACATTTTCTTACATTTGACACCGAGTATTAAAAATTTGTTTTTAATGTTTTTATTTTTTTGAGTATGGTGTCTTGTTACTGATACTAATAAGGATTTTTTAGCATAATTAGATTTTTGCATTAGGTCGGCGAATATACTACAAAGAATCTTTTTATTCGAATGGGCCAAATTCACCACTCGATGTCAAAATCTCCCCACGTTACGGTAACTCATTCCTAAGGTCGTTTTCCTCCATCGCAGCTGGTGCACTTAAAATTTAAAGTTCTGTCTGGCATCATCTTAAAAAACAGGCCGGTTTCATCAGTATTTAAAATATTCTTCGTTTTGCAGCCATCACACAATGACTGGAGATTCTCTTCTCATTTCGAAACGGTGCTAAGGTAAACTGATGCCTATTGTCCAGCATTTTTCGGAAAACAAGACCATGACTAGTTTTTAAACCTTCAGTCCAACCATTACTTGCTGAAAATTATGGGTGATTAAACTTAGATGTGAGCTGCGAGCGCTTTTGATGAAGAATCGGTCCGCTGATAGGCACATTTTGGGAATGAACAGACTTAAACCATACGAGAAGAGCCTCTTCTACGTCGGCCAATGCAGAATCTTCGTTTTCGTGACGATGACGTTTTGTCGGCAACCGCACTCTTCAGAATTTTTTATTTTTGGCTAATGATTGTTGACAAAGTTTTATTTATTTTTTTTTTTTTACGAGCCTTGTGTCAGCCGAAGCAATTAATGCTTGTATGGCTGAACCGGCTCAATTTTGAACATTACCAGATTTTTTGGAGAAGAATAAATCTGGTAAAGGGAGGTGCCAGCCTGGGGATTCGATCTGGGAAACCTTCGATAATCGCTGGGGCCGAAAGATTGTCCAGAATTAGCCAGAATACATCCCATAGCCACTGAAGGAGCATGGTAGCCTCTCACGCTACCCTGGCCGGCAGTCCTGGCGGGGACTTTGCCAAGGTCCCCTTTCCAGGGGTTCGACCAGATCCGCAAATCGCCAGCAGTACTCTTAGGAATTCCCAATTCAGATGCAATGTCATATTTTCGCTTTCCCGAAGCTGTCGCTTCCAAATCTTACACTTTTTGCTAAACAGACAGTGAATTCAGTTTTCGTTTGGATGACGCCATCATGATTTAGCTTGCGAGACTGCGGGTCTGCTGGCTCGAAACGACTGCGGGACTGCTGGCGGGAAATGAATACTGCACATGCACATTCTAACATGAAGTGAGTCGCGTTCATTCCGAACGCTTCAAGTTGATAAGGAAAAGGAAAACGAGTTTACGTTTTTAATTGCAAAGTGGCTTAAACTGCATGTAATAAACCAAGAAGGTTTAGCTCTGGAGTTAGAGTTAACGAGGCACCTACTCTATTAGGCCAACCAAAATATATTAAATTGTTCGACTTTACCGATAATTTGAGTTAGCGAGGTTATACTGTACTAATTACATGCTTGGGATCTCCAGAAACTACCATATTTATCAAGTGATATTTATTAGCGTGTTATCATCACCAGATAATAGCGGGCGTTAATTGCAGTTGGCGTGTTTTAACAGTGCTGCGTAACGCGGAAAATGAAAAAGGTAAGACCAAAAAACATAATAACCATCACTAGGGTCTCGGAAAGCAAGCTTTCTCTGGGTACTGTTATGCAATTAACATAGCTTTTATTATCTAACGGCACTTTACAGCATACGTAAGTGGTTGGGTTTATTTCATTTTTAGCCGCGTTAATTACTGGACTTTCGCACGTTTCATGCTTCCCCGCACAGCGTCTCAAGCCTCCAGTGTGCCACTCACATTTAGGTAAAAATAAATCTGGGAGGGGCGCCGTTCTTATTATGTTCCCAATATGTTTCCCACGGTATTTGCTTGCGCGATGCCACCAAGCCTTCAGCCTGCCTGCCTGCTGGCAACATGGATAACGTCATGGCCCACCTTGCGGCATATCAACTTTGGCCCTTCACCAAAGCAGCAGGAAAACTTTATTCAGCAGCATAAAAAATAAAATCGGACGAGAGTTGGTAGTCTTCAAATATTTTAAAACACTGTAACAGCGTGAAGTATGCAGCCTTAACGAGTGATATTGGGACGGCGTGCACCATGGACCCATTACAAGCGTGATGGTACATTAAATAAATGAAAAGTAGATGCTACAATCGTTCGTTTTGGCCACCGTTCATTTTGGCTGAATTATTGGTGAGAAAATAATATCTTTAATAACGCTAGCAATACGCACAAAACCAATTAATTGTTAAATTCAGAACATAACCTTCTGTGGTCGTCCCAACACGATGTCGGACACTCATTCAAACTTCCTTTGTAGAAAGCGTACGAATCACTCACTAGCGTTTGTCCAATGTTATGTCGCAAGGGGAATTGTTGAATCGGTGCGCAAAAGTTCAGTAAAGAACTGATTTGCAGAATAAACAAGCTCAGTTTGGAGCACCCAAACATGAACGCCTTAAACCCACGAAAATGTACTGGAACACTAACGTGCTTATGTACGAACGATTATTAGAACAGTGTTGACCTGTTGTGATAGTTTTAACTAAACCGACAATAAAATTAAAAGAGGTGACTTTCATCTGCGACAATGATTGGAGCTTAATTACAGCATTGTTTAAACCACCAAGCACTTTAAGGACACAACAGAATTGCTTTCTTCGCAGTTCCGCTGCAACAAGTGTAACAAGTTGAAACGAACAGGATATTAAGGAGAGATGCTATTAAAAAAAGTTATGGGATGTTTGAGTGCGACTTGGTATATCAACTACGGGCATAAAACCATGGAAAAAAAATTGGGTGCCATGCCACGCCCACTTTTTTGGGGTCAAGGTGATTTGTAATGCATTCTCCTAATGCAGTTTTAAATAATTTAAAGTGCAATAGGTTTGAGGTAATACATCACAGTACACGCTAAGGCAACTTTTTTTAAAATGGAACCAGCCAATACATATAAAATTGCATAATACAGTATATAATTAAATTAAAAAAAAAGTAGGTTCATATTTTCATTTTTAAATTTTTACTTGCCCTTAATCATAGCCACTAAACTGAGCATATCATATTGTATACACTGTAATTTACCCCCATAAAAAGAAATTGAAGTGAAAAGGAGTAACTAATTGATTTCCTAAACAAGTTTTTGGAAAAAGGGTTGCAAAGAAAAGAAAAGATTAGAATAAAGGGTTTGTTCTTCTTCGTAGAATCCTCCTCACTGTGTTACAGAATGGGATACCTTCATTTGTCCGCGGCACATTTATCTTCCTAATTTGCATGAAATTTTAACCTAATTTATGCATTCTTACATCACTTTCGATCGCCTCCCCACTATCCTCCTCCCATAATACTTCACTGTCTTTTTTTGCCGCGGCACGAATGGTCACAACATCGTGGTTACTATAAGGTTTCCTACAGCGTATGAGCCAATATTCTGGGAAGATGCCTAAAGAAAAGCTTCCTAAGATGCTGAGAGTGGCTTACCAAGATGATTTGGGAGTGGATGGTGAAAAAATGGCGGACAGCCAAACTGTGAGGGGGGGGGGGGATTGAGGCTTAATGGCGCGTCGACAACTTGGTCATTAGCGCCAACCTCAGTCACAGTGCAGTGGTCCGGGTTGCCACTGCACCACACATTACAGAGATGTTATCCAAACCCCTAAGCTAAATCTTGTCATACATCTGTACCTCCTGCAAAAATTGAAAAACACCGGACAGGAGGACAGACTTATCGCCCAACTGACGCGCAATGTCATGCGGAAGATGAAACCGACGACGAACACCATCAAGATGGCGACAATCAACAAGTAAGTGCCGGACCGTAAGTGGCCGTCGGCACCAAGAACATGCAGGAGGGTCAACCCTCCGCAAAAGGAAACAGTGAGTAAGTCGGGTGTGACCAATTCGCAAACGGGCCAACACAACCTCCTCACGGCGACTGCGGCGACACGCTGAGTGCCACTCCTCGACAGTGCCAAACTGTGAGTAAACCTATCATAGATAAGAGCAAAGATAGCGGCGCCGTAAAACCGATTGTAACTCGGCCGGCAGGCGAGCCGACGATTCGGTGGGAAGTCTAGTAGAGACGATGAATGCGCTGCTCGGGTTATTGGGGCGTGAAATGCCATTGGCCTTGTCAAAAGCAGTAGAAAGTTGGATGCAAAAATGGTGGATGACTCATGGGAAGCGAGCCGTGGAGTGAAACAGGCGGCGGAATTGACGTGCCATAGAGAATGGTTGGTAATGTAGGCACATGGGGAGGGGATGAATATTTGAACAGAGGTTTGGAGGATTCTGTAGTGGAGTTAGGTGATCGGGAGTTCCATGGCGAAACCCGTAGTGAATGTGAAATCACCGGTGAGGTGTTGGTTGATGACACGTTGGAAGAATCATTAAGACGAAGGTTCCGGTTTGGAAGTTGGACAAACCAGTACTAGCATGGTACTTGGAACAAAACTAAGAATGGAAAATTAGCACCTGGTGAACGAGCCTCAATTTCTGACAGATACGTTATAGACGATGTAGTGCAAAGGGAGTTTGTGCCACCACGCATGCCTTTACTACCACACCTGCGCAATAAACACCCGCTTCTGGCTACCATTGATAGCGCCTTAGTGTTGGTAGAGACTGAAATGTTTGGGGTGTTGCTCCCGCTGCTTCAGGCGTTGCAGTTCTGCGGGATGAAACCAGTAGACCATTCCAGTACGTGGCAAGCCCAGATTTCACAAACGATTGTCGATGCAGCGATGCTGCAGATTCAGGCGTTATTGGCCATGAATGGGGTGAGGCGAGACTGCCTGCAATACGCATTTGCGGAGGATATCCGTCCGGAATTAGTTGCATACCCACTGACATTAAATGAATTATTTGGAGCTTCGTTACCGGACGTGCTGAAGCGAGCGCAATTAGAGGCGGCAGCAACGATGCTAGCCACTACGCAACCGAGGCGAGACTTGCCGAACACCCATCTGGATGGAGCATTTCGGTCGGGTCGGGGATGGCGATCGAAGCCCCAACAGGGAGACAGGTGGTAGAGCGTTGAGAGTGAGGGCTGCCACACCTGGCAGTGCAGAAGCTGGCGAAGATTTTTGTCTGTTAAATTATGATTTTTTAAGACAGAGCCCCTGTGGGGGTCAGCGAGCGTCGAGGAGATGCAACCGAACGGTGCAGGTGCGGAGGCACAAGTGACATTGCGATGAACCAGGGTTCGACCAAAATGAACAATATCAACTCGACCCGACCGGCAGACCAGAGGGGTCAGCGCTCGAACGTTGAATTATCAGCTTTGGCAAGTGAGATCCTAAGGTCGGATATTGCAAATGGGACAAAGAAAGTGTACTCCTACAAGTGGGAACGTTGGTGTGTGCAACAGAACAGCGATCTGTGGCTAGCACCCGTAACCATGTGCATGAACTTTTTAGCAGAGCTATTCCAGAGTGGTTTACAGTATAGAAGTATCGTTGGTTTCCTCGCAGCGATTGCAAAATTTCAGGCGGCCAGCAAAACTGTTACGGTTGCACAACAACCCGTGATGAAACGTTTTGTACGTGGCTTGTTACGAAGGAGACCACTGACACCACGGTACGTGGCGATTTGGGACCTACGGGTCGTTGCTCGGTACCTAAAGACACTGCATCCGCCCAAGAACTTAACCCTCTGCCAGTTAACTTATAAGGTGGTGATGCTGCTGGCGGTTTGTGCAGGTAACAGGGCTAGCGAACTAGCAATATTAAATCAAGACTAGTGCGATTTTGCAATGGACGAGGCCGTCTTCGTAGTACGCGACCACAAAACCGCCAGGAGAGGGGCACCATTCTTAGAGCTATGCCTGAAGTGCAATGCTGACAAGACACTAGACGCCATACGCTATGTGGCATCTTATATACGTCGCACGGCGCCGATGAGGGACCAACAGGCATTGGGCTCAGTGTGTAGGCCAAATCGGCTCCTTCTGTCGTATGTGAAACCACACAAGCCGGGCAGGATACAGACTGTGGCAAGGTGGATATGTGCAGTGCTGCCAGAATCAGGGATAGAAACCACGCATTTTGGGCACACTCGGTGTGAGTGGCAGTAGCTCGGCAGCAACAACCTGTGGTGCATCCGTGTCACAGATCGTAGAGTTGGCTAATTGGGCCTTGACATCCGTATTCGCTACTCACCTCTTGTAATACCAAGTTTAGCGGGTACCTTGCTCCAGCGATTACGGGAGAGGAACCAGATTCAATAGACAGGTAAGCCTAGCAGCGCCACGTCCAACTGATCTATCCCATTCTGTAACACAGTAAGGATGATTCTGCGAAGGAGAAATGAAGATTCTCCCAGAGAACTTGTTCTCGTCAGGAGAATATAAGTTCTCTGAGTCGAATCCGACGAAACTGTGTTACTGTTAATTTCCCACCCACCCCCTGGCACTGCAAAAAAACGACAGTGAAGTATTATGGGAGGAGGATAGCGTAGTGGCGACCAGAAGTGACGTAAGAATGCATAAATTAGGTTAAAATTTGATGCAAATTAGGAAGATAAAACGTGCCGCGGACAAAGGAAGGTATCCGATTCTGTAACACAGTTTCATCAGATTCGACTCAGAGAACTTATTCTCCTAACGAGAACAATTTTTGTTGTGTAGGCGGATGACAGTGGCGTAACAAAGGGTCTCTGTGCCCATAGGCAAAATTTATGGTCGGCCCTCCCCCCTTTGTTGCCCTCCCCACCCCCCCTCCAAATCCTTGACCTTTTCGACTGTCTTGGTCAAATGATACACATACTGTACATTGTTTGGTTTACGTTACCCGAACAACCAACAACTTTTCAGTAAACAAAAAAATAACTTGGTTGTGCAAATAAACAATAATTTTTGAAAAAAATCCTGTCTGTGTGATATTTTTTAGCCTACTTAATTGTCGAATTATTATAAGCTTTGCGAAGTAGCTACAGTATTACACTTGTTACATGGGAACTTGGACTTGCTTATAACATATTGCACTTTGAACATGACATTTACATACCGTAGTAAGTTCAGTATACTTGAGGTCTTAAAGCGATACTTTCGGCATGCTTTTCTTAATGCAAAAAGCTCAGATGTTGTTCATGTCCATATTTCGACGCCTGGCGGGCCCCCGAGCTGCAGGGGCCTGTAAGCAATGCTTACCTAGCCTACCTGTTTGTTACGCCACTGGCCTATGACACATCTTTAAAATGACTTTGACAAATAAGTTTTCGCTTCAACTTATCGTGATTGTCTGCCTCCTTTGCCAAATCAAGTTTGTGTCGCTTGTGTTTTAGTTTTTCTTTTTATTTCCTACGGTTTTGCAAGCTTGCTGTAGACGCTTCTTATCTGTCTTTCAGAGATGTGTTGGTGATATGCCACATTCCTTTAGTACGCCAAGGTATCCAGTTGCCTCCCCCCCCCCGTTGAGATTTAAAGTAGCCATGGCTACAGCAGTTTCTACATTTCTTCATGACGCAAAGTTAGTTTTCAGGTAGCGCTGCCAAACAACACTGTTGAAGGATTCATTGGGATTTTGTGTTTTGTTACGGGCACAACGTTCAAGTAGCTCTTTATCCGTCAGATGTTCATAAATAGGTAAGAGCATTTCACCAATCTCTTTGCTGAACAAACGTTTGTGTGGGCATTTTTTCGTGTGATCAGCTAGCGCCTGTTGGAAGTGGCACCAGGGCTGTGAAACAAGAGGGCAAAAGGTGTGGTGTGAATTTTCGTCCTTTGATATGACATGAAAAAGTGAAGAATAAACTGCCCTTTGCATTGCTTCTATATCAGGGGCATTGTCTCTCAGTGCTTTGCCGAAGAAATTTGACAATTTTCTTATGGCAACCTCGGTTAGGTTACCAGTCCACCAATTTTTACTTTTTGGGCTTTCATTTTGTTTTCAAATTCGTCAGAGCAGTATACATTCTTTTTGATACAAGATTTATGCAGTCATCTTTCTTTACTTCCTCGTAGTAAAGCTGCAAAGATTGTACATGTGAAAATGGTTTGGAGTTACCATCACACAGCATTGTTGTGTAGGAAAGATTGTGTTGATCAACTGAGCAAGAATAGATAACTTTTGCAGCTTTGGTTTCCATGCTGTTTTGCAGAACCCGTCGGATTTTTTTTGGGACTTGTCCAGGTGTCCCTCATGTGTTCGTTAACAAGCCCTGTGTGTAGCTGAATCATTACTCCTACACCATTGTGGGAACGATGGCCACGTCTATGCAAAGTCCCATCAAATGAGCCTGCATCTCCTTGGTGCAGTGTCATGTGTGAGTTTGTTATTTGGGTATAACACTTCATAATTTTCCTTTATGGATTGGACGGACGCAGCAATGGTTGCAGAGGCAGAATTCACAATTTTGCTTACTTTGCTGTAGGTTTTGTGGTGCGCGGGGATGGGAAGGTTCATAGAGGAGAAAAATCTGGTCAATTTGGCATGCCCAACTCCTGCATTTTTGCTGGCTGCTACAATGTGAAGATTTGTTAGCTGAATTTTCACTTTATTTTTGTTTGGTGGTGGATCCGAACGAACACAAGCAACAATTTCGTCACATACTGGGCAGTAAGCCCTTAGGCAAGAAATAAATGGCCCATCTTTTCCATTGCGCAGCCTATTTTCTTTTAATTTAATTTCAGCATTAATTTTACACTTAGGGCAGGGAAATAGTTGCAGAAACCTTTCTAACAAATCCATGTTGACAAGCCCATTTTCAGCTGGCTCACTCATCGTTAAGTGTAGTAGTAGCCCTTTCTTCCAAATATATTTTACCGTATCAAACTTTGATGCTGAATCTGTAGCTTTTTGGTTTTTCTTTTCATTTTCTGCTTCAGCTTCCAAAATATTAGCGTCCGATATTTCATCCAAACTGTTGACAGCATCGCCGACCAAATTTTCATCCGCACCAGCTGACATCAGTGATGTCAATTTCAATGCGGCGATCGTGTCCATTTGAGCACCTACTTTCGGACGTCCTCCAACTCTTCCTCTTGCTTTGGAGACACCTTTTTTTCAGCCCAAAGGCATTTTTAGTGTTTATTTTATTCCTGGGATCGTTTTTTATAATCAATCTGTTACTAATTGTTAGCACGAATTGGTTTTTATCGATCAGCCAGCAAGCTAGAGATCGAGACGAATACGAGCCGCCATCTTGCATTTGAGCGCTAACAGCCAGGAACCAATGAGAGACCGTCCTTGCTAGGAAAAGCTGCTAGAAAATGGTATTGGCCAATAGCTTTTGTTTTCTCAAACCATGCAGCATCAGCTGGCCATCGGAAGCATATGATTAGCCTCGAAGTTGGCCCAAACTCTAAGCTTTATGGCGCTGTTTACGAAAATGGTGTGTGTCGCCTGGTTCAGGAGGTACACTACTTTAAAAATCGCTAAAAAATAACCATTCAGGAATGTGTGAGCCAAAGTTTCATTACTCCAAATGCAGTTTTATGTTGACATGGCCTCACAAAAATAGTTATTCAAAAAAAGTATAAGTTTCTTATGAATAAAAGTTTGGGATTTAATAGTAAACATGTTGTAAAATTTGAATAGGATATTTTTTTTAAATCGAATTTTTTGACCGAATTTCCGATTTTTTGAGTCGCATCTTCCCTTAAAGAGATTGTTGACACAACAACTAGAATCACGTTTTTCCATGAAATCACATTCTGTTACCAACTGGAACAGTTCAGCGGCATTAGCAAGGTGCCTTGATTCCCGATTAAAAAAGTTAATGTTCCTGGACGAAGAACGAAAGTTGCAGTTAAAAGCAAAGCTGGTTGAAGAGTGATTCACCTGATCAGTACCATGCACTCACCTACCAATGAAGCCAACAACGAACCATGCTACAAAACTCGTTTGCTGAAAATATGACTGCTGTAGCCTACTAATACCCACCCTGTGTATAAGCACCAAGCAAAACTGGACGGCACAACACTCAGAATACAGAATTACTAGCTGCTGCTGCTGGCACTTGGCCAAATGTGGTATAGAGGCTGACGAATGGAGATGTCTGAAACACCCCAGTCGCCAACCAAAGGCCAATGTGGTGTGGAGAGTTGGGACACCAGCCGAACCACAAACCATGAAAGTACAATCTTCACCCCATGAAGTGACCGGCAGACCATGTAAGATGTTGAAGGCCCAGAAGCCCTTCTCTTTATGTTGGCGCAAGTTTGGCAGCCAAGACAATCTGGAATCGAAACCATACCCAGGAAACGTGCCTGCGGGACTACGTGAATTTACGCCAAACCCAAATGCAAACAAGGATGGATGCCATGTCCCTTGATGGCAAAAGTGGACACACACACTGTTAGGTCCGGAGATGTCGGAAGACATCCAGAAACCATTGCCGACTGCTCAGCTCTGGACCCTGTCATAAGAATAAAAAAAACCAAGCAGTGCACATACATACAAAAAGTACGATGTTTTGAGGTTACTTTAATCTCGTCACAGGTGCACGAAATCCACAAAAGTTTCGTCAACATGTTAAAAAAATACAGTTCATACGGCTTATCAGCAAAGGGTAGTTAAATTTTTAAGATGGATAAAACATAGAAACACTTATAGAACATAGACAACTGGGATCTGACTTGTCCCGGTAGTCGTCCCCGGTTTTCGCTGAAGGCGAACCACTCTTTCGCTTCGAAGATTGGTTGCCACCAGTTGGCTGGTCCCCCACTCCTTGACTGATATGGGGCTGTTGTCCTGCCATGTTGTCCAGCCGTGACAGACGGCCGGCCCTCCAATTCCGGCCAGCCGCCGACCGGTGGTCCCTTGTCAACTGTCGATCTCTTGGTGACCGATGTCCCGTCGGTGATGCACGGTCCAATGGCGACTGATGGTCCCTTGACCACTGATGATCCCTTGGTGACTGGCGACCTCGTGGAGACCGACGTCTCCTTGGAGACTGAAGTCCTCTGGGAGA
>JAHWFP010239219.1:0-16263 GCA_023313725.1 Lithobius niger | reverse complement strand
TGCAAAGAACATTCCTTTAGTTCGTCCTTAGCGGTGAAGAGTAGTAATTTCCGGTATGATATGTAATAGTTATAGTACCCCTGGCTAACTGTATGGGATTTATCACCCGATGGGCGATGTCCCAAACATGGCCAATCCACGAGAATTACGTCAAGATGACGTCTGAGGCCGAAGGCCGAGACGTCATCGCGACGTAGATCGAGCAGATTGGTCATGTGAGGGATATTGCCCATTGGCTCATAAATCCCATACAGTTTGCCACGGGTTCTATAACTAATTTATCGTTACGTTTCTAACTATTAAAATGAAAAACAAAATTGGTGGGGTAATAAGCTGTGTTGTTTATGAAAACTTTGTGTCGTTTGCATAACTGTGTTTGGCTGCAGTCAGATTTGCGGCCGATACCATTCAAGCGAGATGAGGGGAGTGGGGGTATGTGTCTAGCAGTGACGGCGCCAGGGGTGGGGCAGGGTGAGCTATGACCCCCCCCCCCCCACCAATATTTCTCAGCCCCTCCAAACCCCAACACTCAGGTCACCACCAGAAAATAATAAAATAAAAAAAAACTTGCAGGCTAAACTTGAAATCAAGTGAATAAACATTTATTTTATTTTATTTTATTTTATTATGTGCAGTATATATTTTTTTAGCAACTTTCAATATACGTATAGCCTAATTTGTGTGTTTATGGGGCTTATTTTACAAAATTGCACTGCATTGAAGCTTAGGTTACGTTCAGGTTGAATTAAACGGAATAAAAGTGCCTAATGTGGTTGCCTTAAAAAAAAAATCCTTGACCCACTCTGTTTCCACTTGTGCCCTCCATCAACCCCCCCATACAATTCAGTCCGGATGCCGTCAACGGTGTCTAGAGGGAGATTTTTTTTTAAATCGTATAGGAGAAATGTTTTTTTTTTTAAGTCAGTGGATTGATGGTCCATTATCTTGGCGCACATCACGGAAACTTCGTCATGTAAAAATTACGTCGACTCCTTAGGTTCACGTAGGTGGCGTTTTAAAAATATTTTTAACCCATAACCGCCTGAAAAAGATTTCAGACCCTTTTTTTAGAGTCCATATGGAACTTGGGTCGGTTCTCGGATTCGAACCGGCTTTCTCTTGGTTTGGAGCCGACTACGATGACCACTGGGCTGCGATTGCTCGCTTAGCTCGGGGTCCCCGGGGCCCCCTCACAAAGCTTGCGCTTGGACTTAGTTTTCCGCTGTTATACGTTGAAGGCGTACGCTCGTATCCATGCGGCTACGGGTTAACCAAGGGTTGAGAAAATACTTGATTGCAACCAATTACCCATAATCGCCTGAAAAAGCTTTCAGACCCTTTCTTTAGAGTCCATGGGTCGGTTCTCGGATTCGAACCGGCGTTCTCTTGGTTTGGAGACGACGACGCTGACCACTGGGCTGTGATTGCTCGCTTTGCTTGGGGTCCCCGCGGCCCCCTCACAAAGCTCGTGCCGGGACTTAGTTTTCTGCTGTTATACGTTGGAGGCGTATGCTCATATCTAGGCGGCTACGGGTTATGTCATTCACGTAATGTGTCCTTCTTCAATTTGCATAATGCGTTTTCTAAATAGTGGGTTCTTCGCGTTTGTTATTCTCTGATGTCAGTTCATGGGAGTAGTAGCCTACGTCTTTGATGATGCTTTTTAATGGAAAACGTGTATTGGACCACAGCGAAGATTAATAATGCCCAAGAGAAGATTTGGTATTCAACTTTAGTCACTGCGGACAATTTTGCAGGCAATTCAGAGGTAACGTGTTCCTGCAAACAGTTATGTTCTAAAGTGTGGGCAGGTAGTTAGAATGTTGTGGGTGTATTTAATTTGGGGGGGGGGGGGAGAAATAGCATAATGCTGAATTTTGAGGGATGAAATTTCTTGTATAGTTCGCATGTGTTATTTCAGTTGGTGTTTTTGAAAGGCCGACACAAGTTCACGTCATTTTGTGAGGGAGAAGGGGGGGGGGAATAGAGTAATGCTTGAATGAAATTTTGTGTATAGTTTGTATGTTATTTCAGTTGGTGTTTTCAAAGGCAGACGCAAGTCACGTAATTTTGAGATTTACAGTCACCACCCCCCCCCCCCCCCCCCCCCCCCCCCCCTTAATAATAATAAGTATGTAAAGTATTCAATTTTCTTGTCTGTGTTTTGAAATGTAGAAATGTTTTGACAACGTAGCTGCCGAGGCGGACATCACTAATAATGGTGATGTAGACAGTGAGCAAGATTCGTAGTGTCAATGTTTTGAATCATAATTTTCACTTATTATCGAATCTGATGATCTATGCAACGTCGACGCCTTCAGTGACCTTTGATGAAGTTTGATTTCTGGAAGCGGATTATGGGTTGACACCAATAAAATAGGCATTCAGAACACTCAAAACAGGCGTTCTTGTTTTGAGTGTTCTGAATGCCTATTTTATTGGTGTCGACCCATAATCTGCTTCCAGAATTCAATTTTCCAAGCATTCAACCAACTACCCATCTTGAAGTTTCATTTGATAACAGAAATGTCAACAAATTTATGGATTTCATTATTTCGTTGTCACCTTAGAAGGATTATCAGGCCCAATCTGTAGCGATTGCACACGTTTGTGGCGTGGCATTGCCAGAAAAGCACATTGATGCGTTATAGTATCAGTTTTCACCACAACTGGCCCTCAATCACGTACCTGATCCCCATGTCCCGGAGGGCCGGATGATGGACGGCCACATTCGTGCTCCCATTCTTAGCCAGCTGGAGCTGCGCTGAAGGAGTACGCTGCCTCGACTCCACCAACTTCCGGGGAAGCGGTGGAGGACACGATTTGTGATTATGGGGTGAAGTCTTGCTACAGTCGTGCTTTTTAGTATCACTTTTGCCTTTTTTGTTGCCGCAGATTTAACGAAGCACTATAGTCTAAGTTTTCGAAGCACTTTTGTCACTTTTAGAAGTACTCTTTTCACTTTCAGATATATTCCTGTTGGGTTTGTCATGCGTGTTTATGAATGAACAGCCTTTTTTTCAGAGGCTTAC
Organism: Lithobius niger; assembly: GCA_023313725.1. NCBI lineage: Eukaryota > Metazoa > Arthropoda > Chilopoda > Lithobiomorpha > Lithobiidae > Lithobius > Lithobius niger. The sequence continues at coordinate 13,231 of JAHWFP010239219.1, read as the reverse complement.
TTCTCAGTACAAAATTCAGTCAAAACCTCGGCAGAACCAGCGCTACTGTCAAACTTATTTTTCCCGCCACTGGATGGAGGCACTGTTGCGTGCAGGTCACAATAATTTCTTAGGGAACCTGAAAATATGATGGCAAACGAGCATTACTAACAAAAACGTCAAGTATGCCGTAAAAAGGGGGTTATATGATTGAAGTTTCACTTTACTTGTTAAAATGTACACAGATAAAATTTGGATGATTTTTAATTGAAATATTCAAATGTACAAGTGAGAAAATTGCATGTTTAAGTGCTGTTGTGCTTTACGTTTTAATTATACGATTCATTGTTGCTGGCCACTTTGAAACAATTCAACTCATCCCTTCAACAATCAACTTGAATGGATGTGGAGTTTGGTGAGTGGCATTGTTCCCTAATTAAAATGGTTAAAACAATGTAAAACAAAAAATATGATTGTTCAGGAACCCATAACTCCGGAATCGATCGACCAATCGAAAAAATGGTCTCTCTGAGGATGAAGCCCAGGGAAATTTCTGGCTAAGATCATGTTTCAGATTTTAGGTAGGTGCAGTAGTTTTTTTTTTTTTTGAAACCGTGTCACACAAGAAAAAGAAGAACAAGTGAACAGTTTTCAAATTTATGTGTGGTTTCCTACTTTTACTCTTGCACGGAATTGCATAAAAGTTGGGAAACGTTGCTATCTACTATCTGGCCAAGTTTAGTCGAAATATATTGAATAGATACGGAGAAATTAATAGTTGTAGTTTTGCAGGAGAGAGGACTTCAATCGTATATACACACGGCTATCGCCATGTATAACAGGCTCATTGTTGACACCATAGTGCCCTAAGCGATATGTGATGTCATAGCTGCTTGCCTGTGTTAATATGCTACCACAGAGCAGCGCCACCAGAGGGAGCTAGTGGGTACTAGATTATTATAAACTAGCTTACAGCCCGTCTAAAGACGGGTGAATTTATTTTATACCACTAAAATAACGTGGACCTTTTTTTTTGTTGGTCCTAACTTACTACCGCTCCCACCAACTCCATATTCTAACTTACTTGGCTCGTTTTTTAACTGCCTATACATGTTATGCATAAAGCAGTTATTGAAATACAGTTGGTGAGAAAAGGGGGCTTGCGCCGTGAGCTATTGTTAAATGACGTTACGTCCCACTCCAGTCGTTTATTTGAACGGGTCATGCCTATTGTAATGTTCTATTCCAGTGACCATTTGACCAGAATAAACATTATTATCTAGGATGGCATAAGGGCAATCAATTGTATAAAACACTAATTATGTATAAAATAGGTAGGCTAAATAATTATCAATCATTCGTGGAATACTGGGCCTTTAATCAACACTCCGGCGTACACAATATTGACCCCACAATATGGCCAATTAAATCAGTGGCAGGTTGTTATGATTGATGTATCGATTACAATTATTCGGCAATGAGTCGAACGAATGGCATTACGGATTAAGTCGAGCGGAAAACCTAATCATTATTATATTCTATAATTATATTTGTAAGATTTGTGAAAGGGTCTTTTTGGCTGAACTTAACCAGGAACTTGATGAACTTGGCATATCTGACAACACTCAACATGGCTTTGTACCCGGTAGGTCGTGCATGACAAACCACCTTATTGCCAGAAACCAATGGACGAAGGCAGTCGATGAGGGCAAGTCGGTCGACATCTTCTTTGCTGATGTTGAAAAGGCCTTCGATACGGCAGTACATGGCATCCTTATCAACGACCTGTGCTCCCGCGGGGTTAGTGTTGAAAAGGTTAGATGGATCTCCAGCTTTTTAGAAGACAGAGAGCAGAAAGTTATCGCCAATGGGGAAGCTTCTGAATGGTTCCCTGTTACTTCTGGTGTGCCACAAGGCTCAGTGCTCGGCCCGAAGCTGTTTGTCCTTTACACGAGTGAATCACATGCAGCACTCCAGGGCGACTGCTACAAGTTTGCAGATGATGTCAAAGATTGTGAAAAGATTGACGAAAAGAGCAATGCCAACCTGCTTCAAAACTATATCAATCTTCTTCAAGCCTGGTACACCGCCAATGGCATGAGGCTCCACCCTGAAAAGAGTTTTGTTATGCATATGGGGCATAAAAACACGAATAAGCCTTATCATCTGGACCATTCGAGACTCAAGGCTACCGACCAAATCAAGGATCTGGGCGTTATTATGGAGTCTGATCTGTCTGTAAGCAAGCAATGTGGTGCTGCTGCTGCTGCTAAGGCGAAGCGAATGGCGGGCTTCCTTTCCAGACATCTACCCAGGCTTTCTCCTGAAAACTTTGCTAGAGTTCATAAGGTTTTCATCCGGCCACTTGGGCAGTATGGGTTCCCTGGTTACAGCGAGACATTTAGTTGTTGGAGAGCGCGCAGACACTTGCTTCGCGTGTTCTCATGAAGGACAAGGTGGCTATGAGGAGCGGTTGAGGCTGTCCAGGCTGCCAACTCTGGAACAGAGACGAAAGAGAGGCATGCTTATTGAGTGCTTCAAAATTCTCAAGAGACATTACAAACTGGACCCATACGAGTTCTTTACGATGGCCACCACCACTAACTTAATAGGGAACTCCCTCAAGCTACACAAGTCACACAGTAGACTTAATGCACGGAAATATTTTTTTTCTGTTGCCGTAATCGATGAGTGGAACAATCTTCCAGATAATCTGTGTAGGGCCAGCGCAACTAACTGCTTCAAGGCAATGTTGGACAGGCACATGGCGCAGCATTAACTCCCCCACGGGGCATGGCTACAAGTCACGGACTTTGCCATATTATGAACTGAACTAAACTAAACTATCTCGAGTTAATTTAGTAGCGTACGTATAGTTACTTAGTTAAGCTAAACAATCCTAGCTATTGCTATTGAATCAGAATACGTAGCTCTATTATAGAAGCTTAGTGAGGCTATCGGCACTTGGCTTTAGCTCAGCGGCGAAGCCCCGTCACCAACTGCGGCACGGCTGCTGGCCTTGCGTACTTTGAATCGGGACCTCCGGAATTTGAATGGCGTGAACTAGTTAAACAACTGGTGAGCGGCTGATGATCGACTGATATCATGCATTCCGAGGTTCGGATTAAATACTGTAGCGTTATCGGCCATGATCGATTCATTGTAGTATTGATTTATTATTGAAATGCTAAATATAGTAACATTCTGATAGCCTGGGCCCTTATCGCCAGCCTTGGGCGCCTCTACGTGTGGCAATCGTTTCATTGTAGCTTTCAGGTTCATTAATTGTTCCCTATATGCGGTGCTTTGAAGTTATATGCCGCCATAATTAACCATCCCGTGTGGGAGGGATCCACTTTGTTATTCTACGAAGTGATCGATCACGAGCGACGATCTTGTCGTAATTAAATCTACTTCTAGAAAGTCTTTAGGTTCTACGAAACTGTCGTAAATAATGTCAGCTGGTAATGCCATCCTTTAAACTCTAACAATAGGTGTAATTACACTTGTTCAGGTTACAAATGATCTTGCCGCCTCTCGGTCGTCTTTGAAGAGGACTCCCAATTATATTTACTATCTGGAGTCGTTTTGATCTATCCGAATAAATATTCGGCTCATGCATTTAATAAATGTATCATATGCAAATATACATCTAATTAATTAGTTGTATTGTTTCTATTATGAATATTAATTAAGCCATTATTTATTCCCCTACATAACCCCCTTTCATCATAAAATCGTGGTACCTTTTTAGTGGTTCCTTATTTTAGCTTCCAAACCCAGCTCATTTATAACAGAAACTGCTTTACATAATTAAGCAAGAATTTTGCATTTACCGACTGGCACCTTCTTTGAGGTAAAAAAACAACCTTCACAGAAATCGGAGCAATAATTATGTACAGCAAGATTAAATTGCTTCATTAATTTAGCAATACTATGCTGGGTGGAATTGGAATAAAATACTGTATGGCTTAAGTGCATGGAAGACTCGAGAGCGCATTCTCCACGTAACTGAACTCAAATTTAATAAATTCAACTTTTTGTTGCTGTTGATCTGAAATAATAATATTTCACTTTCTCTCAGCTGGCCACATGGGTTTGTTTGTCCCTCTCGCTTTCAAGGAGGGAGGCGTGGCATTTTCCCATATCGTGTTGTGCTCTTACTTGTGACCTTGAGCCGGCCAAGGTCATTCAAGGCTGAGTAGGTTTCTCTACGCTCGGTAATTACGTCGCCGACCGTTTGACCTAGTTTTGCTCTAGCTGGAAGAATGAAAGAAAACACAAGCGTTACTGGCTATGTTTTTTCAACTTTCAATTTTTTCCCTTTGAAATCTTGTTTCTTGCCTCTTCACATTTGCAAGAAAAGTCACTTTACATCCAAACATGACTTCAAATTGCTCTATAACAAATTTATGAGTACTAAAATAAGGAACATCCATGGTTCGATTTGAATAATACTATTTGACATTGTCAAATTTAATCATTATTTCCCTGCAGTACCAATGGCAACAAGTTTTCATCGGAATACACAGTCTTCATAAAATAAAATATATGCATGCTACATACATGAGTCGCCTAGAAACTTGTATGTTTCTGAATACAACATCACTTGTTTGTGTAAGGAAATAATTAATGGCTTAATTAATATTCATAACAGAAACAATACAATTAATTAATTGGATGCGTATATGCATAATATCATAAATTTATTAAATGCATGAGCCGAGTATTTATTCGGATAGATCAAAACGACTCCAGATAACAATTATAATTAGGAGTCTTCTTCAAAGGTGACCGAGAGGCGGCAAGATCATTTGAGACTGAATAAGTGTAATTACACCTATTGTTAGAGTTTAAAGTATGGCATTACCAGCTGACAGTATTTACGACAGTTTCGTAGAACCTAAATGACTTTCTAGAAGTAGATTTAATTACGATTAGATCGTCGCTCGTGATCGATCACTTCGTGGAATAACAGTAAATCCCTCCCACACGGGATGGCGGCATATAGCTTCAAAGCGCCGCATACGGGGAACAGTTAATGAACCCGAAAGCAACAATAGAATGATTGACATGCGTAGAGGTCCCATTTGGCGATAAGGGCCCAAGCTGTCCAAATGTTACTATATTTAGCATTTCAAAATAAATCATTACTACAATGGATCGATCATGGCCGATAACGCTACAGTATTTAAACCGATCCTCGGAATGCATGATATCAGTCGATCATCAGCCGCTCAACAGTTGTTAACTAGTTCACGCCAGTCAAATTCCGAAGGCCCCGATTCAGAAGTAAGCCAGGCCGATAGCCGTGCCGAGTTGGTGACGTGGCTTCGCCGCCAAGCTAAGCCGAGTGCCGATGGCCCTACTCAAGCTTCTATAATAGAGCTAAGTATTCTGATTCAATAGCAATAGCTATGATTGTTAAAGCTTAACTAGTATCAATACGTACACTGCTAAATTAACCAGAGATTCCTTTAATTGATTTAAGAATATAATAATGATTAGGTTTACCGCTCGACTTAATCCGTAATGCCATTCTTCCGACTCATTGCCGGTAATTGTAATCGATACAATCAAATCATAACAATCTGTCATTGATTTAATTGGCCATATTGTGGGGTCAATATTGTGTACACCGGAGTGTCTATTAAAGGCCCAGTATAATTGGATGTTTGCTTATTATTTAGCCTACCTATTTTATACATAATTAGTGTTTTATACAAATGATTGCACTTATGCCATCCTAGATAATAATGCCATCCTAGATAATAATGTTTATTCTGGTCAAATGGTCACTGGAATAGAACATTACATTTGGTCCCATGCTGGGATTCAAACTGGCGACCAAGTTATCAAAGTCAGTTCTAACATGCTTTTTACTTATTCACATTCCAAAGCAGACGACATCATTACTTTACGCACCTCTCAAAACAGCGAAAACCAGTTTACAATTTTCACAAATTTTCGACAGCTTTGAAAAAATTTTTAAAAAATATATCTCCTGCTGTCTTCTTCAGGTGACAAAGAAATAAAAATACTAGTTACATCACACTGTACTGTCCGACGCTGATTTGAACGAAGCACGTGCGTGCGTAGCCTCCAAGAAATAGAAGGCCCGCATCTAAACATCTTACTTGCTACTCCATCGTGCTCGCAGCCATTATGCTATATTTTTACTTATTTGGTAATTTTTTCATGCTACATAGTAACAAAATAAGCATTAGGACAAGGGAGGGGACAGGGTACCTGTTTCGTTACCCCGTTAAGTCATATTCGCTTAACCCCTTCATTTAAGTGTCATCTACTGTTCTTCCCAATGAAAATTTTTCACGACTGTGTGCCTATTGCGTACTTAATGCACGGTGGTGATGTCACGCATCCCAATGCTAAAAGTGTAGCCGTTATATACGGTTAATCTGAAAACCCACACACGTGACCGTGGGTCTATTTTGATAACCCACACTTTTTTTGATAATCTAACACTTTTTCCGTGCTCTACACAACCACTGCTCTACCATGTGACATACTTTACAAAACTACCGTACACAACACAAATTCAACCAGCACATCTCATTGCAACCAACATAAATATGCACAGATGCAACCTGCGACATTTATCGTACTAACACGAAAAAGAAAAAAAAACCTCGCGTTGGCTACTATGCTAGAACCCCACCCATGGAGAAATAGCCCAATCCACCAACGTTTCGCTCCGACTGTACTAAAACTAGGCTACTTGTAAACACACCTAAAAACATACGATACTCAAGCGAACAGCACATTTGTTCCTGGCAACATTTTCCACTCTAACACGAAAAAAAAAAACAACCTTGCGTACGATGCTAGCCCCCTCCCCACCCCATCCATGAATGAACGGTCCAAGCCGAATCCGACAACCTTTGTAACGGTTTTAATTAAGCCTAATTAGACTTTATTACAGAAACAATACATCTAATTAATTATGCATGAAAGTATCTATATATCACGGAATTATTAACAAAAAGACTCAATACTAATTCATAGAACCAAAAGGGCTCCAGTTGATTAGATTAAATAGGAGCTTCACCTTTTCAGAACACGAACAAGAACCAGCATTCCAAGTAAGCAGACCACCGTAAAATACCTATTGTAAGAGATAAGGATTGGCATTGCTTTACACTAGCTTATCAGCGTAGCTATTAATTGATTCGTAGAATTCTTAATCGCTTGTACGAAGAGAATCCAATTAAGATAGGATTAGCATTAGCAATAGATCAGTTCCAACGATAACAATCATTATTTAAACGGATGCGATCATGACAGTTCAATTAAGATAGGGACACTTAAAGGAGTGATACTGAGAATTCACTAATGTACATCCCGAACTAAACAATGCTGTGATTGACAGGCACAGCGGTTCCCCAAATTAAGAGAAGGACTCGGACTGTCAAGTCGTTAAAATTTTCCGTAAATCCAATCAATCAGTTAGACAAGTGATTGATGTGGCCGCGATAACAATCGCGTATAAAGCGCAACTCTGGAATGTAAGATTCATTCGGGCAGTTTCAGCGTTTCAGTATTGTTAAAAATCGCTCACGCCGGTCAACATTCCTGAGGGCCGATCCAGAGTACGGACACGGGACGTAGAGCCGTCCGAGCAACGGGAAGCCAAGTGCTGTATAGGCTAATACACCGCTTGTTAGCCACAGTCAAGTTCATATAGAGCTAAGTACTCATTGCATAGCTACGGCTATAAGTATTAATAGTACAATAATCATGTTTATTACCAGCGCACTTTAATCAATCCCAGGCCGGTTAATATAATCTAACAATTAGGATAATTATTCCAACTATAAGTAGTTATCGTAATGCCAATCGCTACGCCTCAAGTCGATTAGTTGTAATTACGTCGATCGTTACTTAATCTCTTATGATAATTCAATAGACCAGTGTGGTCAGTATTATGTACACTGAGAGTGTCGATTAAAGGCCCAGTTTAACTATATTGTGTTTATCATTTACGCCTACTATTATTCCAGTGTTATTTATGTGTTCAGAGTACTGATTGAATACAACTAGCTATCCTGATAATAATGTTCTTTCTGGTCAATTGGTCACCGGAAAAGAACATTACAATGGTGTGCATAAGTGGAATTCATCACTCTTAAATCCCCGGAAAGATTTTTTTTTAACATTTAGTTGTACTTGATCAGTTAGTAGCAATCGTTGTTGTTAGTAAACATTTTAAGCGCTGATTCACTTGCTAGCTTTGTTGGAAAAAATTGCATTGTTATTTCACTAAGCATTGTTACTTTACTAAGCCTCGATTAGTTATTGTGCGATGATAACAGGTTGGTTTTACAGTTGCAATCCCGGGAAAAATTTTTTTCAGTGTTGAAATTCCTGTGCATTTGAAGGTTGCTTGCATTTAAAGGACCCATACATATATTTGTAGCGAATTTTGTCAACTTGGCAACATATACGCCTAAATTCAGTGTACTGCATTTGGTTATTGATCACTATAGCGTTACTATTGTGTGGAAAATTTTGTAGTTGAGTTTAATATAACCATTGCTAAATTATTGTCAACTTCAGGTGTTGAATTTTAGGGAAACTGTAGTAATTTTCAATTTAAAATGAAAATTCAGTATTTTGGAGAAATTAGGTTTTTTTTTTCTCTCCCCTCTTCCTCCGTTTGTTGTTGTTGTTTTGTGCTCACTAATATAGATTGTATTACAATAAGGGTTAAATTTAGCACGTACTAAAAAAAATCTAGTTAAATAATGCCTAGAACTAGAAGTAACCGTGCCAGAGGCACAATCCAAGTTTCTTTAAGAGGCAGACCTATAAAACGCCCTCAAAATCGCCTCGATTTTGTTGAATTCACGGATAACTCTGTTAGTACCCCAAACTTGGATAATACTAATACTACCCCTGACGAGTCAGATAATGAGTAAAGTCATTCTCATAACATCGACGAGATCGATGCGACATTAAACTTGCAACCACCTAAGCGAGTTCAGTCTCGTAAACGCTCAAGTCAAACTAATAGGGATCACGCGTTATCCAGGATTTCACAAAATAATCATGCACTCGTAAATTCTCAAGTACCGATTAGGACTCAGATTCTCTCAAATTCACAGGTTCCGTTACATACCGAAATACCACCAAACGAGCAAGTTCAATTAAGCCAAAATGGGCCACCGCCTCGAACCATGCCGTCAAATTTGGTTACCCCACAACACAATTTCGTATCACCTAATTTAACGCCACGAATGCCTACCTTGCAAATACAAACTAATGCGCAAATGCCGCTTAACATTCAATTGCCAGTAAATACGCAAAATCAAAATCAAACTCAAGTACCTACTACTCCAAATATAGTAATAAATTCTCAGGATCAACAGGGAAATCAAACCCCACTAACGATAACCCCAAATCAAAATAATAATCATCAGCCAATCAGTATGGACATAGCTTTGGTTCAAAATATGCTAGATCTGACCTTGGCAACTTGTTTATAGTCAAACAATGATAATGCTAGGTTAACAAGTAGCAGCCAACTTGAAGTTTTAAAACCATATCGGACTCATTCCAAGCAATTCAAAATAGAGATCCACATGAAAAATCCAGACTTTGGGAAGAATTACGACAAGCTAAGAAAGCAATTTTGCAATTTTCAGGAGATGATTCATTAGATATTTTTACTTTCGCTTTAATGATCGAAAATTTACGTACGTTAGACTCCACATTAAAAGATTCAGAACTCATTTCTGTAACATGTAGTAAATGTACGGGAGAAGTAGCAATTTATTTGGCTATGAATCCTCATATCGCTGGTTCTCAAAGTTGGTTAGCTTTTAAGGAAATATTAATTGATAGATTCGGTTGCGGAGGAGAAACCATACCACCATATTTGTTTCACGCTACTAAATTAAAAGAGGGTGAAACTATTGAAACTTTCTCATCAAGATTAGAGAAAATGGCTTCACAGCTTTGGCGAATTAAACCCACGGACACCCCAGAACAACGGGAATATAAGCAAATATCAAAGGATGAAGGAATGCGTTCAGCTTTCCTGCACGCCATGCCTCCCGCAATTGAGTCACATATCACTTCCCAGATGCATACGTCGTTTAGAAGCATGTATAACGCTGCTATTTACAAACGTGCAGTTTTGGCAGGTTATCAAGGGAATAATACTAATCCTAGCTCCGTTAATCCAAAGGAAGACAACCCAAACAAACAAGCTTCCAAAACTGAGGTAAACAATCTTGCTTTTGGCACAATGTTGGATAAAATTACTTCATTAGAAAAAGGGATAAATAAACTTCAAAATGCTAAACCTAAGCTAAATGAGGCTAAAGTTAGTGTAGTAAACACAAGCAATGTACAAAATAAAGCTTGTTACCGTTGTTTGGCCCGCGGACATTTGAAAAGAGATTGTTACACTAGGAACGAAACCTTACAACGCGTTAGGCAACGTAACGAACAACGTAACCAGGAAAGCGGGTTTTCTAACAATAAACCTTACGCGATAAATGGTCGCGAAGAAAATAAATATAGAGGTAATAACAGGGAAAACAGGGAAACTATTTTTCCGGATTTGATAATAGGGACTCAGTACAGTTTAACAAGAAAACTAACAACCCATATGCGTTTCAAACCAATGCCAACAGTATTAACAATAACGGCGAACATCAGCTGAAAAATAGTATCAACAATAGCAGTAGACAACAAAATCAAAATCAGAACCACCCTAGGCAAAATGACGGAAATCATAATCGTGTTCCACAACACGCCACCGAAATAGAACAGGGTAATACCTCTAACCAAAATTATGATGATTCAAAAAACAGGCTCATAGCCTGAATAACGACAGGGATTCAGGACTAGGAGAAAATCGGTCAGAACAGGGCAATAATAACGAAAATCAGTACGTTAGCTCAGTTCAGGCTCAAACACCTGTTAAACAAGCTTCCATTGTAAACAGTAAGTATACATTCAAAGCAAAATGCATTTCGTTATTTTCAGAAGAAGTAGTGAACAAATTGATGCTTAAACTATACTCAGACGCCGAATGGCATCAACAAAAATTAGCTCTACCCTATCGTACGTTAGTGTTACCACGTTTAGCGTCATATTTCGGTAAAATTCCATCAAAATACGTTGCTAGGTCAATAAACGGTAATCAAAATCTAGTTAGTGAATTTACAGAGGCACTAGAAGCAGTTAACAGTAAATATGGCTTATCTTGTGATTCAGTCATCATAACGCTATTTGAAGATGGATTGGATGCCACTAATTTCCACTCAGAACTAAACCCAGTAGATACTAACAAACCAATAGTTGTTGCTTTATTAGGTAAGGAACGCACTGTTCAGTTTAAACACACGGGCGAAACATTTTACAAAGACGATATTAAAATGGTTTCAGGTACTTCCATGGGTATTTCGCATACAACACATAAGGATTGGAAAATTCGAATTCCAACGGTTGTTGGTGCGTTTGAACCGACAATTTGCTTAACATTTTGGGACAGTAAAAGTGAAGCTAAGTCGAATTCCTTGCCGGCGACTCATACGTCGCTGAGCGAGAGAGGAAACTTGCTTACGAGCATCCCAGCTCAACCGGGCAATAGATGGTACATACCGCACCATCTAGCGTCCGAAATAGACACTGGAGGTGAGTCAGCCGATCAGAACGAAGTATCGCTTGATTCGGAGCAAACAGCGCCTAACGGAGACACATTTAGTGTTCGAAGTAAATACATACTAAATAAATACTAAATAAATACTCTCGTCCACATTTAGTGTTCGAAGTAGGACTTAGGCCAGAGAAATGTTTAATTGATACAGGTTCTTCGTTATCATTAACTACGAACACAACAGCACAGCGCATGCTTAATAATCTCAAAGTAAAATGTCAGGTGCTTACAATGATTACGCCAGTAAATTTAGTTCGTGTAGGTAATCAACAAATTAAAACAAATAGGAAAATAGTAACATCTATAGGAAAGTATGAATTTTCTAGAAGTCAGGAATTTGTTATCGTTCCTGATGGTTCATTCGGAAACATTTCAGTACTATTAGGATACGATTTCCTTTCAAACAAATCAGCATCGTTAATTTTAAATTGTCCAGAAAACATTTTAACTATCGGAGATTTAAAATTCCAAATGTCAGCATCACCAGAGGAAGCACATATAGCCTACAACCAAAATAAGGAAATCATAAATAGAGAAAGTTATAAGCCTAATCATACATATGTAGCCACGCTTAACGTAACTACAGACGAAGAACGTGACGATAATCCTAAATCTACATGGAATTGTACACCTAAACAACAATTAATAGACGTTACTGTTTCTTTTTTTTTCGAGACGAAATTATCCCGTCCAATTCAGAGTGTAGAATAACCGGAATTTTACACTATCCTTTTCCCGAAATACAAACAGGAGCTTTCGAACCTGAAAACGGCGAATTTCCTGTACGTCTTGCACACAGTCTTGTTAACACAACGCCCACAGGTTATGTGCGTTAATTTTAATGGTTTTGACGTAGAATTAAGAGCAGGTACGATACTAGGGACGTATACCACCGCAATTATAGATTACGGCGATGAGACTTCCGTAGACACGTGCGATTCAAAGCTGTCAGACACAAGTCCCATTGAGAAACCTAAATTTTCACGTCCTATCGATATATATCAAACTACAAGCCCCACGGAAATGTCACAAACCTCAAACCCCATCGAGATAACTCAACAGCAGCACGCCAAACAGAGCGACAGCTCAGCTAGTAGCCTACCTGATAATCCTAAACCAAAATCCAAGGAAGAACGCGATGCGGAATGGGAAATATTAAAACAGAAATTTACCTTTCCAGATTTAAACAATGAAGAAACGCAAGAATTTCTAGATATGTTGCAAAATCATCAAGATTAATTTTCTAAAAATGATTTCGATCTAGGTTGTTTCGAAGGATACAAAGTTTCTATTGAAACGGTAACTCTCAACCAGTAAGTTCTAAATTGTATAGAGTTCCGTTTCACCAGCGCGAATTATTAGATAAATACGTAGACGAAATGCAACAAGTAGGTATCATTAAAGAGGGTAAATCTGCTTGGTTATCGCCATGTTTAATGATAAAAAGAAGGCCAACAGGGTATCGCGTAGTCGTAGACTTACGCGGCTTAAACTCGGTTGTTGAAAGTGTAAGCGCGCCAATACCCACCGTGACAGAGAGCATGGCACACCTAAGCGGAGCTA
>JAHWFP010239217.1:0-12592 GCA_023313725.1 Lithobius niger | reverse complement strand
TGTGCGTAACAATCTGTTTTCAACAATCAATTATCAAAAACGGACAAACCTGCCGTAAGTTTTTAATGATCAAGACTAGCCACATCGCTTGCTCCGATGGCGTCGTCTTGCTTCGCTCGAAGAGGTTACTTATTCACTTACTAACTGACTGATATTTCATGCCTAAAAACCTGAACCTCTTTCAATAAGGTTTAGATGACACCACATTTTGTCACATTTTGCCTATTCGTGTCATCCGAGAATTGTAATGCCAGTATTCTGCATGTGTCTGTTGAATTTACGCTTGAGAATATTTGTTGTTGAAACCAATGAATGATCGACATTCCACACCAAATAAAGATCAGGCAAATGATCAGAGTGTGCACCTTTACTAATGCTTCAGTTTATAAACAAACGATATGGCTTATAAAACATGACTGTTCTGTATTCAAATTCATGTCATTCCAGACTTTAAAATTCTGTATCTACCTGTTGGATATCTATTTTGCTGGAGACCCTTTAACCGACTCAGTAAGTAACTAATTTTCACTATGAATAAACTTTTAGTCTGCACGCTGCATAAGTTCATTCGGCGAAACATGGACATACACAACCAAACCGTACCAGTGTTGCAAACGGAGCATCCAACGGTGTATATGCTATAGTGCGTAGCACGGGCTTCCTCTAGTATATACAAAATCCCCATTAGGGTAAAGGGATCCATCAAGTTTTTGTCAAAGAAAGTAGTGATATCTTGGATTAATCACTACACTTTCGTTACGGGATAACTCACTTGCTAGACTCACCGTTCAAGCAACGCGTGCAAAACTACGGACAGAGCATGGACAGAGATTTTAGTTTCTCAATTTTGCCACGAGAGCGCAACCTGCGGAAAAGACGGTTGTGTCACGTAGGTTGTGTGAGCGTAGTTAAATAAAGCCGAACGCTACTGAACCGGCGGCCCTGTCAGCGTTTCACTTTCATTATCAACGCGGTAAGTTCAGCGTACAAACATAATCATTCTGGTGTTCACCCACTTCAAAACTATATATTGATACAATTTCTTGCTGGGAAATTTATGAAATGTAATACCATGCATGTGTGGTTTGCCGCACTGTCGGGAATCAATCTATCAGCCGCCGTGAGCGCACGACACCACCATCTTGGATTTGCCCGGAAGTAGAGGTGGTGAAGCTTTAGTTCGTAGTCGCTTCCTACAGATGGCGTAGCACGTTTTGATCGCGCGAGCTATAGACGGAAAGTTACGCAGATTTCGGAGAGAGTGAATAGGGCTTGGTGATATCAGAGCCAAAATGGCTGCCTCCAAGTGTTTGGTCCGAACCGTGATCATGCTTAAACTTAACTGACAGCCATTTGGCTTTGATATCACTACTTTCTGTGGCGAAAACTTGATGGGTCCCTTTACCCTTATGGGTTTTTTTGTATGATATCACCCCTTTTGGTTGTTTTATGGTTTTGCTTTATGTGAGTATTGATTGTGAACTCCTTATGAAAATGGAATTGTAAAACGTTTCTTGAACAGTCTGAAGAAAATCGTCACTTTGGTATACAGACAGGGTAATCCATCAAAAACGCAACATTTTCCAAGTCCAACTTTTCTAGTTAGCACCCCTCAGAACCAGGAGAGGACAGAAATTTTCCCATCTCATTCCATTTGATTTCTGACCTCTTCTGGTTATGAGGGATGCTAACTAGAAAAGTTGGACTTGAAAAATGTAGCGTTTTTTGTGGACCATTCCCTGTAATTAATGGTCGCTGAGTAATTACATTTCCAATAAAGCCCGTTGTATTACATTTCATTGCAAAACAGAAACAACTAGTATAAGTTAGTTTCGTTTAGTTTAGGCCTATTTAGATTATGTTTTATTGTTGTTTTTTTTTTAATCAAGGAGCGGTACCCTTCACGAAATTTTTGCCCCATAAACAGTTTAGAAAGACGATGCGACACTTTAATTACAATTAAAATGTATCATTTAGATTTAAGAAACAATAAGTTAATCCGAGGCTGCATTGTTATTCGGCTATGGAGGACAATTATTTTGTTAATAGATAGGTGTTCTCAACGTTTACGAAAGTAGCATTACAAAATTATAATCTTTGGATTTAAAACATCCTTCAATACCTCAACGTGCTGGGGATCTTTTATCAACGAATCTAATAATCAGATTTGTACACGAACATTTTCTAAAGCTAGCATGTTTACAATACGTACAGATATACATTTGTATGGGGCATGTCTGAATATCCATAGGATATGCTCGGAGATCGATGGTGCAAGTGAATCTATGCAGAACTCTGGAAAAAAAACACAAAGGCGAATTAGTGGTTTACGAAAACACGAAGTGTTCTATAAATCAGTAACCAAACAACATAAATGCGCAGCATCCATCAATGTACTGACGTCCCACTTCTGTCTTTTAGGAACGGAATTGATGCATCAGTGTATACAGCAGCGTCATGTGACGTCATACTGGCTACAAGAGAGCTAGCTGCAAAGGGCACTAGATTAAAATGGAGGTTAAACAACGGCACTTCTAGTCAAGGCAGTGCTTTGAGAGCGGATTTCATAGGCTTAAAAAACGTTGTTTTATCCAATCCCTTATGCTGCTAGGTTGTAATCGGAAAATAAAGATTCCACTTGCTTAAAAATGTCAGCAACTGCCAATAAATCGACAAAAATCGTGCATTATAGGCCTAAGTAATCCACTCTTAACAGCATTGTCTTCAGTAAGATGCCCTTCTTTTTCCCTCCAGTGATCCTTGCAGCTATCCCAGTTACTGGGTCCAGCATAGAGTGATATACAATAATACAACGTTGTGTCACTGCCCTATCGGCTACATCACCGTAGCTTCGGCATAAAGCTTGCGCATGTTGAGAGCGTTACTAAGCATTTTTAAATTAAATAATGGACTGGCCTATAAGTAAGTCATTTCTTATAACCTAGTAGTGACTCGTTCCCTTCTTGGTTACGTTCTGCATGACGACAATCTCTCCACCATTTGTCAATATTTACGTAAATAAACCTAGCGAAGAAAACCTACAGGTCCGCCATCTTTAGTCGGTGGCTCACAGGAAAAACCGCGAAGAGCCGATGAGCCCGGGTGCTCGTGACTACACGCCGAGTAACCGCGAAATTATTCGCAAGCTAAAGAAATGACTTGGATGAGCTGCGGCAACAGAATGGATACAGTGCCGGAGAAAGAGGCAGGCGAAGGGGAAAGGGCGCCGAAAATGCTGCCCCCTCCAAAAAAACAAAAAAATTGGAAAAAAAGTTGAACTTTAATGATGAATGCTCTTGTGGCGAAGCCTAGCTAAAGGTGGATTATAACAGTAGTTTACGACAGAGATACTCTCTCGCTGGCAAGAAAACTCACAACATGAATTCGGCAACAAATGCTTAATTTCCGGCTCGTTAATTGGGGACTTGTTCACAATAAAAATGTTAAAACACTAAAAACAGTGAAAGCTGCTGCAAATTTTGGACTGTACAGCCGGCATGTTGGAAAATCATCCAATATGGCGGATGTATGAAGTCTACAGCTCCCACCTCTTTTAATGTTTTAACATTTTTATTGTGAACAAGCTCAAATTCCGGGCCGAAATTTAAATATTTGTGGCCAAATTCGTGTTCATATTGTAGTTTTCTTGCCAGTCAGAGGGCACTACTGCCAGAGGTTGCAATCTACTGTATAATAGCGATAAATCGGGCGCTTGTTAGGCTACTGGCCCCGGGCGCTTAAACGTCTTGCTCCAGCACTGCATGAATATATTCTGGTTAGTCCGCAAGACATGCGGTTTATAGGAAGCATTGAACTATAATAGCTGTACCCCTAGCTGGTTCCCGCATGGGCGAGCGATTTACTTTACTGGACAGCATGAAAAATAACACCTGCTTTCATCAATGGCACCAGAAGGCAGGGCCACCCGGAAGGCTGATGGGGCCTAGGGCTCCAATTTTTGGGTGGTCTCTCATACCTTTCTGTGGGATTCACATGCTTCGGGTCCGTCAGTAATTTGAGGGCACCCTTGTTTTTTCTTTTCTTTTTTTTGTGTGTGTGTCCATTAAATTAGTCTGAATTCGCGTTACATAGTTGGCCTGCAGGCAGGGCCCTTCGTAGGACTCTCGTAAGCCAATCTCAGTGTGCAACTGAACAAACTGAATACCCTTTTTTGCATTTTAATTTTTTAACGTAACTAGGTGGCCAGGGACCCCTTGAAACACGGGCCTAGGGACAGAAGCCACACTCCCCCCCCCCCCCGGTCTGGTAATCCCAAGACAGCACGTGTCAAGTGCTCGTAGGAGGTGGAACTTGAAAAAAAAATGGCGGCATCGTTACCATGTTAACCATGGTAATAGCGACAATACCGGCGGAAATCAAAGAAATACTTGTGCTTGGGCAACTTCCGAAGTTGAAGAACTTTTTCTGTGTTAGGTTCAAACCGTGTAATATAGTTCGTTACAATAAACGTGAACCATGGAAGAAGCTTCAGCCTGAACGGCCTATCAACACACTTCTCGGAACACAAAACCATGCGTTATTATATTTACTCAACTCGTAATGACAACCCGTTTTAAAATTGAATGTTGGATTTAAACAAATAAAACTTGATCTTTCTTAAAATGATTTTAATGTCCGAATCTGACTTATGATATATTTTAAGCGATTAATTTTGTATTCTTATCGTGATCAATTTGGTTTAGTGACGTTAAATAGTTTTGATCTCCATGATGCTTTGAGCTTCCTGTTACTTGATGACAGCACCCTCTGGCAGTGAATCGTTAAAAGCAGGTACTAGTTTCATCTGAATGTTTACCGTTGTCAGAGAACGAATGACACTACCTATAGATTCTATTCTGCCCTGGTGTTTGGTCTTTGGGAAGTATATAGCTTTTTCAATGAAGGACGCCACTCTTATTCTCACTGTGGCTGAATTGCCTGTTTCTCCGTTACACAAGCCCACAACAACGATCATGCATGCAGTGATTGTTACTCAACCAACTTTGAAACTATTCAACTCGACTCTAGTAGCTAGCATTGTTAATGCAATATTTCGTTTGTTACTGATTGTTACAGGGCCGTTCGTCCTCTTTCATTTTAGTGCATGATTAGTTTGCTGTGTACATCTCATCCCAGCTAATCGTATTCCAAATATATTGATACTGAGCGGTATCTTCCCAGCTCTTATCGAATTAGAGAATATAATGTTTTGCTATTTTCATTGCCGAACTAGAGGCTATAATTTTTGAATTAACATTGTAAAGAAGATGAGAAAATCTCAGCTTGAATTTTCACACTTCAGGGGGTCAACACCACTTTACACTTAAAGGGGACAAGAAACATGTTCTTCAAAGGAGTTGGATAACCCCTTATTCTTTTACTTGCAGTGCTAAAGCAGTGTGCTAAATAGTTATTTGTTTTGCCTTCAATTTGGCTGCAATTTCCAGCACTGCATCTATCGGATGCATATCTTTTACCTGCTTCCTACATTGCTAGATGCATCCACGCAGCCATTGTGCACAGCGAATGCTTTCATAATTTTCTAATGGCAATTAACCAATCGGAGCCACTAATCGACATCCATCAGCCAATCACGTCTATTTAAGTCCGATGAAAAGAGCACGTGTTATTTTATCGGACAAATTGTTACCTTCTGCCCTCCATGTCGTCAGTACGTTCGAATCGAAAGTCTTCCTGGTCTCTGCCACGTAACGCAAGCATGACAGAACTCCACTTAATAGGCCCAGCAACTTTGTAAACAAATACGGCGTATCAAAATCACTGCTCGTTACGTAAATGAATTATGCGGTTTTTCAACCACGCTCGACTATTCTTTGGTTACCATGGTGACAGAACGATCAGCCAACCAGATCAAAGCCAAACTAAGTATACAGCATCACCTTTCCACCAAAGCATAAACCAACAAACGAACAGTTTGTTCTCTTCTTCCTGTTAATATTCCAACAGGTAACTGTGGTGGCGGTAGCAACACTAGTACACACAATCATTAAATGCCGCATCAGCATTAAACGTAAATAGTTGCAAATAAATTATTAATAATTGTCGTAAAAACTTAGTTATGTAATTTAAATCTATCTAAGAAACACTTTCATTAAAAATACAACACGTATTTACTTTGGTTGAAGTGCCTCGACGGGTACTAATGCTCGTCCTACAGCAATCGTCGGCTTTCGCGGCAAGTTGCTTTCAGTAAGTTTGTGGTGAATCGTTGGGGAAACAAAACTACTTTATTCATCGAGGTGGAGTGGATGTAGAATATACCATCGTACAAACACTATATGAACCAACAAGAGCATTTAGCAACAATTTGTAGACGTTCGAGCAAACAGAAATTGTGAATTCAAGCGAGAATTCACTGTTGTGCAAGCACTGTTGTGGCAGTGTTGTAACCCGTAGAGGGGCACAGCAAGCGTTATCTCAGCTGGCCTTGCATTGGTGAGTTTGGTGTTTGACATTCTCGGTAGATGTCGTCTCCAGCTGGCATACACTAACCACGTCTCAGCTCACTGCACGCCTGCCTGAAGACTTCGATACTGAAGAGCTTATGGTCCCGCAGGCTTTTAACAAATTTTCTATAAGTAAAATAAATAGAAAATAGCACATTGCAGTGTACTAATCCGCCAAGGTGCTGTTTTTCTTTAGGTCGTCTAGTGCTTCGCGTGACGTAAACCGCTACACGAGCTCCACCATTGCAAGAAAATAAACACCCAGTTTGGCATCTGTACCGCTAGATGGCGTTAAACTCAGATGTGGAAATTTCCCCCTTTGTTTTCTTTTCTGAAACCAGGTTCAGAAGACAAACTGGAGTTTTCTTTACACTTGTGCCACTTTCGGGCCATTTCCGCTTCAAACTTCTGGTTTTTTTTTTCCATTTTAACAATATAATATTGGACACTGAATCTAAAGTCGAAAACCGTTATCTCTATCTGGTACCGTTCCATGGGTGATGGGTTCACTTGTCGGCCACTTCTAGCCACTTGTTGGCCATTTCCGCTTCACACTTCTGGGTTTTTTTTAAATTCCTTTTAACTAATTTCTAGACACAATCTAATGATGAAAACCGTTTGTCTCTATCTGGTACCGTTCTGGAATTGAAAAAGGCGGCGGATGGACAAAGTTGTTGCTATAGTCTTCCCACACTAAAACAGAAGATTAAGAAAAATTTCGAACTCAACTCAGTTCAATTTAATTAGACATTTCCTCTCGTGCGTGAGCAAACCATTTATTCGATAGTGTTGGTGTAAATAGCAGTATTTGGCAAAATGTTCAAAAAACTATTGACGCCATCTCTTGACGAATTTAACAAACTGCTTAATAGCTCTAATTCTTTTTCAAGCAGTTCGTGAAGTCCAATGGAGTTTGCGTTGATAATTTTTTTTCAAAATTGGCTAAATATTACCAATTGACATAAGTACTTTTCACACACACAAAAGGAGGGGGACTAGTTAACCTACAATAATTTTAGACGAATGTAATATGCTTACATGCATTTAATGAAAGCAAATATCACAGTACTCCTAACACAATGATCAGTTTGGTTAGCTTAGAACTTGGCTATCTAATACGAGTAACACGCTGTTACAATTGGAATAGTTTTCCATTATTGGTAAAAAGTGGACAAAATGACAGAAAGTTCAAATTGTTGGTCATGAATTTCTTCATCTCAGTACGTGCATCATTCCTTCTGTAAATAGCTGTATTTTGAGTCAGTCTCCAACTGTCACGTTGTACTTTTGTTGGTTTGTGCGTATAAAACGAGTCTGTATCATGTCAGTAAACACTGTTATATTAATCAAATCATGAAGTTTGGGAAAATTATTATTTAGACCAAGGTTGGCTTAGGAGAGTTTCATAGACTTAGAAGAGTTTGGATAGGCTTAGGAGAGTTTGGATAGGCTTAGGACAGTTTGAATTGGCTTAGGACAATTTGAATAGGCTTAGGAGAGTTTGGATAGGCTTAGGAGAGTTTGGACAAGCTTAGGAGAGTTTGGATGGACTTAGGACAGTTTGGCTAGGCTTATGACAGTTTGGATAGGTTTAGGACAGTTTGGAACTGCCTACATAGGCTTGTTAGGGGTAGACTTGCTAGTTCAGTTAAACCCACCTGGAGGGCACCTGTAAATTTCTGATAAATTCGTGGTCTACGTAAATGTTAATTCTCATACTGGGTCTACTTTGGTTTGCTAGTATCAAAAGATTGCTTATATATTCGATCGTAATGCAAATTGTAGGAATAATCACTCAACTGTAGGCTTATGTCGATATGTTCCTTAATATAAGCCTAGTCACACTAGTGTAGGCCTAAATATAAGCATAATCACACTAACATAGGTCTAAATATAAGCCATATCACACAAATACAGCTTAACTACAAACCTAATCACATTCCTGTAGGCCTAAATATAAGCCTAATGATACAAATACTGGCCTAGATATAAGTCTTATAACACAAATATAGGCCTAAATATAAGCCTAACCACACATGTTTCACCATCATCCAGTAACGTGGCAACATACAACTGATGTATGTACTCCCTAGCATGTAGGGAAACATCATACAGATGTAAACTCTGTCCTGCTATCACTTTAGTTTGTGTTATATCGATATTTTGTAGCGTGTTCTGTGCCTAGCTTATGTACAAGAAGACGAAAGGAATTATGCAAATAGGCTAAATGCAGCAAAAGGAATTACGTAAGTAGGGTAAATGTAAACCAATGGAATTCCCTTCAAACTAGAGCTGGATAGCGAGATAGAGTTTACATCTGGACGATTTATCCCTACACGCTAGGCAGTACATACAGCAGTAGTGTGTCACCAACACTATGGCAACATATGCAATTAGACGTATTATTAGTGTGATTAGGCTTATATTTAAGCCTACATTTGTCTTATTAGGCTAACACGGCACTTACCGATGATGTGACCAGAGAACGGCGTCAGCCTTTTTGACGTAAACCATGGAGTCACTCTTGGAGAATGAGAGCGTAGGGCATCCTTTGCAGTTGAGAAAAAGAAATGTAGGCTTCCATATTTTGTCTTTCTCTTCGTTTCCCAAAACGAGCCAAGATCTAGGTGAAGTGATGTTGGGGTTGACGCTGAGTCGGTGATCTTTCCATCGAAATCGTATGATAAGGTCCAGCTCAATATCCTATTATGTTCAATAAAGGACAATGACGGATGAGTGAAATGATTGATGTTGGCTAAAAATAACCATGACCACCCTGCTGGGTTGTGCTTGTCTGCTACAGTACGAATTTGTGAGATTTCACCCTCTGTTTTTGAAACCAGCTCCAGTACAAGGTATGAAATTGACTAACTCCTTTGCTGGACTTGACCTTTTCTTTTGTTAATAAATAAATCGCTTGTGCTTGTCTGCTACAGTACGAATTTGTGAGATTTCACCCTCTGTTTTTAAAACCAGCTCCAGTACAAAGTATGAAATTGACTAACTCCTTTGCTGGACTTGACCTTTTTTTTTGTTAATAAATAAATCGCTTGTGCTTGTCTGCTACAGTACGGATTTGTGAGATGTCACCCTCTTCTGTTTTCGAAACCAGGTCCAGTACAAAGGATGAAATTGACTAACTCCTTTGCTGAAATTGACCTTTTCTTTTGTTAATAAATAAATCGCTGTAAATAATGCAAGGAACATTGGAAAAAAGCCATCAGCATCACAGTACAACTAGGAAACAGGCTTATATTTAGTTTTTATTGTAATAACTTGTTAAATGCTCCTAAAAAATCTGGGTGCAATAGTCACTCGGCTAATTTTGGTGTGATCGATGTACTGCTGCTCTTTGCAGAACGCCACCCTGTATAAGCAAAATGGAGGCCAGTGTCACGAAAGAAGTGTTTTTGCTCACCATCATTTGCTCATCATTCGTTCTTGCATTGTCAAGAGTTTTGCTAAGGAGTTTTACGTTAACTACATGCTGTTTATTACTTATGATTGAGTGACGTTTTACCTTCATGTAACTGAGTGGGGATACTGCGTGACGACAATTTCCATTCGTTGTTAATTATGTTTACGTAAACAGTCATAGTGAAGAACGACTGCAGGTCCGCCATCTTTAGCCAGAAGATTCAGCAAAAAAAAGTGCCTCTGCAGTCGATGAGTACAATGCTTCAGCGGTTCCATCAAGCTCAGGTATCGGAAAATTCAACAAGCATTTAAGAACTACTTTGATGAGGTGGGGTTTCAGCACTGAGTTGTTCAATGAGTTTGTCCTGATGTTTCACACGTGGGGTGGCAGAATGTCACTCTCTTTTTATTGTTTTTGTAAACAATCTCCTCAAAACCAAACTTGTTAAGGATTCTCACTAAGCTGTTTTAGCCATTTGAATCGCTATCTCTGGCCAAGGTCTTTCACCAAGTTAATACAGCTGAGGTCGAAGACAAAAGAACAATTTAAATTAATGCCATCTAGCGATGGAGATATTCAAAACCCCAGGGGTTAACCACTCCCTTAAGATCATATTTTGTACTGGAGCTAGTTTGGAAAAATACTGAAATCTCTTCATGTATTATGGATTAAAACCATCTAGCAAGGAGGTATCCAAAATTCAAGGAGTTAACCACTCCCTTAAGAGCACACTTTTTTTCTGGAGCTGGTTTGGAAAAATAGTGAAATCTCTACATATATTGTAGATTATAACCATCTAGCAGGGAGGTATCCAGAACTCAAAGGGTTAACCAATCCCTTAAGAGCATACTTTTTCCTGGAGCTTGTTTGGAAAAATAGTAAAATATTTACATATATTGTAGATTAAAACCATCTAGCAGGGAGGTATCCAAAATTCAAGGGGTTAACCACTCCCTTAAGAGCATACTTTTTCCTGGAGCTGGTTTGGAAAAATAGTGACATCACTACATAATTATATTGTAGATTAAAACCATCTAGCAAGGAGGTATTCAAAATTTAAGGGGTTAACCACTCCCTTAAGAGCATACTTTTTCCTGGAGCTGGTTTGGAAAAAGTATATTGTAGATTAAAACCATCTAGCAGGGTGGTATCCAAAATTCAAATGGTTACCACTCCCTTAAGAGCATACTTTTTCCTGGAGCTGGTTTGGAAAAATAGTGAAATCTCTACATATGTTGTAGATTAAACCATCTAGCAGGGAGGTATCCAAAATGCAAGGGGTTAACCACTCCCTTAAGAGCATACCTTTTCCTGGAGCTGGTTTGGAAAAATAGTGACATCACTACATAATTATATTGTAGATGAAAACCATCTAGCAGGGAAGTATTCAAAATTTAATGGGTTAACCACTCCCTTAAAAGCATACTTTTTCCTGGAGCTGGTTTGGAAAAAGTATATTGTAGATTAAAACCATCTAGCAGAGTGGTATCCAAAATTCAAGTGGTTACCACTCCCTAAAGAGCATACTTTTTCCTGGAGCTGGGTTGGAAAAATAGTGAAATCTCTACATATATTGTAGATTAAAACCATCTAGTAGGGAGGTATCCAAAATTTAAGAGGTTAACCACTCCCTTAAGAGCATACTTTTTCCTGGAGCTGGTTTGGAAAAATAGTGACATCACTACATAATTATATTGTAGAATAAAACCATCTAGCAGGGAGGTATTCAAAATTTAAAGGGTTAACCACTCCCTTAAGAGCATACTTTTTCCTGGAGCTGGTTTGGAAAAATAGTGAAATCTCTACTTATATTGTAGATTAAACCATCTAGCAGGGAGGTATCCAAAATGCAAGGGGTTAACCACTCCCTTAGGCGTATACTTTTTCCTGGAGCTGGTTTGGAAAAATAGTGACATTACTACATAATTATATTGTAGATGAAAACCATCTAGCAGGGAAGTATTCAAAATTTAATGGGTTAACCACTCCCTTAAGAGCATACTTTTTCCTGGAGCTGGTTTGGAAAAAGTATATTGTAGATTAAAACCATCTAGCAGGGAGGTATTCAAAATTTAAGGGGTTAACCACTCCCTTAAGAGCATACTTTTTCCTGGAGCTGGTTTGGAAAAATAGTGAAATCTTTACGTATATTGTAGATTAAACCATTTAGCAGATAGGTATCCAAAATGCAAGGGGTTAACCACTCCCTTAAGAGCATACTTTTTCCTGGAGCTGGTTTGGAAAAATAGTGACATCACTACATAATTATATTGTAGATTTAAACTATCTAGCAAGGAGGTATTCAAAATTTAAGGGGTTAACCACTCCCTTAAGTGCATACTTTTTCCTGGAGCTGGTTTGGAAAAAGTATATTGTAGCTTAAAACCATCTAGCAGGGAGGTATCCAAAATTCAAGTGGTTACCCACTCCCTTAAGAGCATACTTTTTCCTGGAGCTGGGTTGGAAAAATAGTGAAATCTCTACATATATTGTAGATTAAAACTATCTAGCAGGGAGGTATCCAAAATTCAAGGGGTTAAACACTCCCTTAAGAGCATACTTTTTCCTGGAGCTGGTTTGGAAAAAGTATATTGTAGATTAAAACCATCTAGCAGGGAGGTATCCAAAATTCAAGTGGTTACCACTCCCTTAAGAGCATACTTTTTCCTGGAGCTGGGTTGGAAAAAATAGTGAAATCTCTACATAT
>JAHWFP010239215.1:7131-25345 GCA_023313725.1 Lithobius niger | reverse complement strand
GGAAGTGACCCCCACTTTTTTAGTTTTCATCAATCTGGAGGATGGTGCCTTTTGCTACTTTTTTTCGTTTTCATCAATCTGAAGGACCCCTCCCCATGACGTCACTTTCGGTGGATGTGGCTCTGCCGGTGATCGTGGTGCATGCTAAATGAGCTTTCACGTTTTTTACATGCAAGCTTTCGAATATTCTTTACAGGGAGTGAGCTAAACGGAATTGGCAGTAATCCAGGACAATTAATTTTTTACTTCCTGCTTTAGTCATACGAGGTGAATGAGAGTAGGCTGACCGTGACGGCTGTGTGAAATTAGTCACGACTGCTGCAAAGCTAACATATGGTTGGTCGTCTAAGGTTATTTGCAAGTTTCTCACATTTTTTGGTAAGTAAAGTACAACTATTTGACTATATTATGTTTCTAAAGTTATTTAAAAAGTAATTGATCAGAACCAGCTGCAGGGTGCATTGGATTAAAGTGTCAGTCAAATGCAATGTTATCTTGTCAACACTGCTGCAAGACGCATTTCTTAGGCCTATGCGTTATTTTTTTTTTAACTGGTTGCTGCAGCGAATGGAAGCTTTTCTTTTACACATTTACAACCTTAATGTATGTTTGACACGTTTTTTTAGGATAAGAAATTGGTTGTCACAACGTTGTTGAATTGAGTGGATATCTGCGTTATTTTTTTTTAAAACTGGTCAACAACTGTCGCGATTTTCAGCGAACATTTCTTTTTTCTGAATTACAACCTTAGTGTATATTTTGATCATGTCTTTTGCGTCTTTTTGCTTCTTTTTGCTTTTTGTGACGTCATTACTCCGACGTCACTTCCGGTCACGTGATGAAAGTGGGGGTAATGATATCACTTCTGGTTTTCTTCAGTATGTAGGATGGTGGGAAAGTGCTTTTTGATACCTCCTGTGACATCACTTCTGGTGGGCAACTTCACGCTAATGCCATATGAGCAACTTCATGCTAATGCCATATGACTAACTTCAAGCTAATACTATATGAGCTCATGCTAATGCAATGTGAGCAATTTCACACTAATGCTATATGAGCAACTTCATGCTAATGACATACGAGAAACTTCACGATAATGTCATATGAACAACTTCACACTAGTACCATATGAGCAACTTCACGCTGTCATATGAGAAACTTCACGCTAATATCATATGAGAAACTTCACGCTAATATCATATGCGCAACTTCACGTTAATGTTATATGAGCAATTTCACGATAATACCATACGAGCAACTTCACACTGATGTCATATGAGAAACTTCACGTTAATGCCATATGAACAACTTCACACTAATACCATATGAGCAACTTCACGCTAATGTCATATGAGAAACTTCACGCTAATAGGATATGCGCAACTACACGGTAATGTTATATGAACAATTTCACGATAATACCGTACGAGCAACTTTGCGCTAATGTCATATGAGAAACTTCACGTTAATGCCATATGAGCAACTTCACGCTTATGCCACATGAGCAACTTCACGATAATGTCATATGAACAACTTCACGTTAATGTCACATCAACTAATTCGTATGTGGCGATTTAATACGTAAACTAAATAAATCTAGATCGTGGTGGGAACAAGTTTAAAACGTACATAATATGTTCATCCTTTAGTATTTTGAAGGTTCGCAATAGGTTCTTTACTCTCATGAAACAGAGTATTAACGGGTGTAAATAGTAGCCAAAACACCAACGTTTGATTAAATGGTGTATAACATTCATATTTTGAGAGTTTCCGTTGGGGTTTACACTCGATTAACACCTTAGATGAGGAAAGAAAACGGGTGTAGATCGTGATGAAAACAACCACTCGAGTGAAAGTTTAGATCCTCATTATCGTTTATTAAAAAAGGAGAAAATGGAAGATAAACAATCAGATCTGATTAAAAAACTGGTAAAAAAGTTTAGAGTACAGGGAAAAAAAATAAGCGATCCATTATTGGTCCATTAGAAAGTATCACCCTCGTGAAGGAGAAAGACGACATGGAAGTCAACCATAAAAAACGGAAACACGAGGGATGATGTCCCAAATGCATTAAAACGGATCAGTTCCCCTCCATCGGGTGTGAGACGAGTTCCTCCAGCATCGTTTCACTCTTTAACCAATTTGGGAGGAAATAAAGAAGGAGAAAAATGGTTGGCTGGAAGATGAAAAAGATTACGACGAATCGGGGTCGAATGAATCGGGGTCGAACGAGTCGGATGAGTCGAATGAATCAGGGTCGGAAGAACCTGGGTCAGATGAATCGGAACTGAACGAATCTGGAACGAACGAATCGGAAATGAATGCATCAAGATCGGACGAGCCGGATAATTTGGAGTCGAGAGAATCATGGTTGAACAAAACAAAGTCGGATGAAGTAGTTTACAACAACTCGAATGCGTTAGTGAATAGGCTGAGAGTCTTGGTGGGATTATTATTGAGGGAAAGAGTTGATCATGAAGAGGAAATTATGCAAATTTTAGGGGGATTGACGGAGATAGAAATTATAACCGAAAATGAAAAGAGGACGATACAACAAAACTTTACAGACTTGGGAGTTTGTCTATCAACACGATGTAGTTATTGCGTCATATCAACTGGGACGTAACAAAAGGACGGAGAAAAGGCAGCAGTCGACCGCTTCCTTTGAAAAGGATTACGTTAAATTGTTAAATAACTCGGTATTTGGCAAGATGATGGAAAGTAAGCAGAAGCGAGTCAACGTGAAACTGTGCACTGATCCCAAGAAGGCTGTCAAGTACACCTCCCAACCTCACATGGATTCGTTCGAAATCCTTAACGAACATTTAGTGCAGATCAACCACAGAGTCAGGAGCATCTGTTGCGATCTACCGACATACTCGGGATTCAGTATTCTGGAACTGTCAAAACTGGCCATGTTCCGCTTCCACTACGAATACGTTAAACCCACGTACGAGGACCATGCCAAACTCCTGTTTACCGACACCGACAGCCTCTGCTATGAAGTGGAAACGGACGATGTGTACGAGGATATGAAGCGAGACCGTGAACTTGTCGATACCAGCAATTATCCGAGAGTTCATCCCTTGTACTCCGAGGCGAACAAACAGGTCCTGGGGAAGATGAAGGACGAGATGGGCGGCGTTCCCATCTTAGAATTCGTGGGTTTACGATCCTGAATGTACGCCATTAGAGCGTAGAAAACGAAGCCTTCCATGAAGGCTAAGGGCATCCAGACATCGTTCGTGAAGAAACAGTCTTGGACTTTGACGATTACGAATCCGCCCTAGGAATGCCAGTTCCTGCACCGAAAGGAACCTGGACTAAAATCGCCAGCTCGAAACACGAACTAAGCACGGTGAAAGTGATGAAATCCCTCCTCTCGGCTTATGATGACAAACGTTTTATCTTAAACAATGGGGAAGATACGCTAGCTATCGGTCATCGAGATTCTGGCACGTGGCGAGAGTACGAAGACGACTTCGACTCCGACGTAGACATCATGACTGACGAGGAAGAGGAGTAGAGAGCAAGTTTAGCGTTCATCTCGAAAGAGAAGGAGGAGTTGAACGATGCTAAACGAGAGGAGGAACAGCTTAGATAGGTGCGACGATCCGCGGTGCTAGAGAACCGCAGGATAAAGCTGGACGATCTCGCGGCGTGGAAGGTAAAAGAAAAAGCTAGGCGAAGAATGTTGGATAGGGAAAGACGTGCCACGATGTGTCCGGTGCAGAAAAAGGCGAGATTAGAGAAAAAAGCCGCTAGTAAGAGGAAGGCTCAAGAACGAGAGACTGAGGAGGAAAAGAAAGCCAGATTGGAGAAAAAAGCTGCTAGCATGAGGAAGGCTCAAGAACGAGAGACTGAGGAAGAAAAGAAAGCTAGACTGGATAAAAAAGCCGCTAGTATGAGTAAGGCTCAAGAACGAGAGACTGAGGATGAAAAGAAACCCAGCTTGGAGAAAAAAGCCGCTAGGATGAGAAAAAGCCGCTCGCTTAAGAAATGAGAGACCGGCAATGCCATCGGGGATCCCTGGCACCCAAGGTGGTCATTCCCTTCCCTTCCCAACCCCTTTTCCCATCCCCTCCATCCCACCTTTCCTATAACTGCAACCTTGACGCTGGTGGAGAGGCTTACTCCCTGGTTGAATATTTTTAAAAAAACCCAAAGTCAAAATATTTCGAAAAAAAAGGGTATAAAAAATAGACTCGGATTTTTTTTGGCAGTTCAGTTGGGGAAACCAATAGAAGTATAAATCAAAAAAAGGTATCAAAAGACACTTTTCCACCTGATTGACAAAAAAAAACCGGGAGTGACGTTATTACCCCCCACTTTGATGACGTGACCGGATGTGACGTCATTAGGCTCACTGTGACGTCATAAGTGAGGTAATGACATCAAGGTATGAAACGGATACAAAAAGGTAACAAAAGTTACTTTCCCACCATCCTCCAGATCGACAAAAATGATAAAGTGGGAGTAATGATGTCACTTTCCACCCTTCGCAGATTGTCGGAATTAAAAAGTAGCAAGAGACACTTTTCCACCATCCTCCAGATCGATGAAAACGGGAAAAAAGTAGCAAAAGGCACGTTCTCACTATCCTCCAGATTGACGAAAACGAAAAAAAAGGTAACAAAAAGCACTTTCCCACAGATTGACGAAAACCGGAAGTGATATCATTACCCCCACTTTGATCACGTGACCGGAAGTGACGTCATTAGTGCGGGTCACTAGTGCGGGTCATAAGTGCGGGTCATTAGTGACGTCATAAGTGCGGGTCACGGAGGGAACAAAAGGATGGAAAAAAGTAGCAAAAAACACTTTCCCACCATCCTCCCGATTGATGAAAACTAAAAAAGTGGGGGTAATGACTTCATTTCCTACCCTCCTCCAAATTGACGAAAAAAAAAGTAGCGAAAGGCACTTTTTTCACCCCCTCCAGATAGATGAAAACAAAAAAAAAAGTAGCAAAAAGCACTTTCCGGCCATTCTCCAGATTGACGAAAACCGGAAGTGACGTCCCCACTTTGATCGCGTGACCGGAAGTGGGGGTAATGACGTCACTTCCGTGGCTGGATGGAGGGACAACTCAATCGCATTCTTGCCCTACTCCCGGTGTATATAATTGGGTGATTATACCACACTAGGTCGATTATACTCCGCTCCTTTACCTTCCACCATGATAGCAAGCGCGATATACTCAAACGTAATATCCCAAGAGCTAAGCAAATTATCGATAATTTTTTTTAACTCGGGTGTTTTGGCCCCTACAAACTCATGAGTGCTATTTAGGCAGACATTAATTTCACGAGTGCGTAGCACGAGGGAAATTATCTGCCAATAAATAGCACGAGTGAGTTTAATGGGCCAAAACACGAGTGTTGAAAAAAATTTGATAATTTCCAATAAGTTGCGGGATATTTAGTTAGAGAATTTCACGTCATATTTCAGTATTCAGCACTCTAAATTTCGTATGCAACATTTAAAAATTTTATAAAAGTCGCGCTGCCATCGAAATATCGGCGCACCGATTGGCACTACGGCCGCCAGGAATAAAATTGATATTCGCCGCCGCTGAAGAATTTTTCATTGGCGCATACCTCCAAACTTTTTACTTTAAACAATTCCGTAATAATAAATTAATAAATGCAGTACATAATTTTATTTTTTCTAAAATTGCAAGAGTAAATAAAAATAATAATAAAATACGGACTGTAGTAGAGCGTAATAAATTTGAAAACAGTGTTCAGAATTTCTTGCTAGGTAACGCTGACGTTAGGCCTAACGACACAGGCGGATTAACGGGTTTCGCCACCGGCTTCTATGTGTAATTGCAGGCGTTGCTAGGTTACGGAAATGAACGAAACAGTGCGTATTTCGAAAGAAAGGCCTTCCGGACTGTTCCTGGTAGGAAAATACATACTTTTATTTGAAATAAATTCAACAAACGTATCGTAACGTGTCAACTGTGTAACGTTTGAAGCGAGTAACTGCCCAAAGCGTATCAACTTCATTACGCTGCGTCGACCAATGAAAGCTGCAGGATATTGCCTAACTGATTTAGTTTTAAATTTAGCCAATGAACATCAACTTAGAGTGATAATCACGCAGTAGCTTTCGAAAGCCACTGCGTGATTATCATTGTAAGTCGGTTGTGATTGGGCGAATTTAGTACACGATCAAGTGAGCAAATTTCTGTTAGGGAAATTCTCACTGTAAGTCGATGTTCAGTGACTAAATTTAAAACTAAATCAGAAAGGCAATATCCTGTAGCTTTCATTGGTCGACGGAGTGTAATACAAAACCATGCAAAACATGGTGAGCGCTTTCTGAAGTTGATACGCTTTCGGCAATCACTCGCTTCAAACGTTACACAATTGACATGTTACGATACGTTTGTTGAATTCATTTCAAATAAAAGTATGTATTTTCTTACCAAAAACAATCCGGAAGGCCTTTCTCTCGAAATACTCACTGTGTCTCCCGTTTGCGTAACCTAGCAACGCCTGCCACCACCTAAGACGATATATGGTTAACTGACGCCACACGTAGAAGCCGGCGGCGGAGCGCGTTAGTTGGGCTGCGTCGTTAGGCCTAACGTAATCGTAACCAAGGATGCTTCCATATATATTTCATATGGTTTGGCAATATGCTCTGTTTGCAATGCTACTGCCGGGGGCTCCGTCAGTTCCGCTCACACGATGGCGCCAGCAGCAAGTTAAAGTTAGCGGCGGCGCCGAATTAGTATTGCGGTGATAAGGGAAAGGCTGCGCCGATTGCTTGTTTCGTGCTAGGATTCAAAACGTTTGTCAACAGAACAAATTCCTTTGAAGAAGATTCGTGCAACACTATAGGCTTAACGTCTGGATACGAGAAATCTCACGAAATGATCGGGAGTTGACAAAAAAAGACGTTGATTTGGAGCCTCACTTTGCACCGGTTAGTTCTATTTGGTTCTATGTATGTCCACAAACTAGCGGTAGCATTGAAACGCATGCACGCTTCTGACAAACAACTGTCAATGTATTAACTACGTTTTTTGTTAATCCTAGATTTACACCCGCTTCAGGCGGACACGTGTTAATTTAACTGTGACCAGTTTTCGCCTCACCATGAGTTGATTGTCGAAAGTAATAGAACTGCCGAAATCACGAGACGGCAACTGTCGATTTAACAGTTGGCGTAGTCTAACAGTTTTTCGTGGAATTATGTGGTTAATTTTAGACACGTGGGGTTAAACTCTTCTTATTTTTGCTTTATTTATACTAATTAAAAAAATTAAACGTGTTTAATTCAATATTTCACAATTATTTTGTTTGTTTGGATTTGGATGGCTTGCCTGCGTTACTTGTTGTTGCCTAGCAACCAGTAGGCGAGAATGCGAATGACGCGTTGCGTTGCGAACCTTGTTTTCAAATCATTTTTAAAAATACTTCTACTGGAGTAAACATTTTCTCACTTCACTACTTTATGGGAGGAACCATAAATTATCTTTCTTCATTGTTAAAATTATTTTATTTGCTTTACGTAGCCGTAACAACGTCTCGAAACGAGACCGTATCACATCATGCCCAGTGAATTCAATGCTAATGCACCGACGAACTCGACCGATCGTGATCGCAGCGCCACTCGTGACTGGAACTGTCCCTGCCCCAAACTCGTAGCATAGCACTGCCTAACCATATGAAATATATATGGAAGCATCCTTGTCGTAACCTAGCAACAAATGCTCAGCACCATTTTGAAATTTATTACGCTCCACTACAGTACGTATTTAATTTTTTTTTTACTTACTCTAGCAATTTTAGAAAAAGTCAAAATGTACTATTTATTATGACGGAATTGTTTAAAGCAGGGTAAAGTAAATATGTTCGGAGGTGTGCGCCAACGAGACATGCTTCAGTGGCGGCGAATATCAATTTTATTCCTGGCGGCCGTGATGCAAATCGGCGCACCAATATTTGGAGGTTTTTATAATTTTTTTTAATTCTGCATACGTAATTTAGCGTGCTGAATAATGAAAAATGACGAGAAATTCTCTAACTAAATACCCCGCGAGCTATTGGAAATTATCTATTTTTTTCAACACTCGTGTCTTGACCAATTAAACTCACTCGTAGTATTTATTGGCAGATAATTTCCCTCGTGCTTCGCACTCGTGAAATTACTGTCTGCCTAAATAGCACTCGTGAGTTCATAGGGGCCAAATCACTCGGGTTGAAAAAATTATCGATAATTTCCTTAGCTCTTGGGGTATTACGTATGATAATTATCTCTCAACATCCATTGCAGTTAGAAGTGGTGTTCCTCAAGGTACGGTACTTGGCTCTCTATTGAATGCCAATTTCACTGACTCGAGTGTGGAGAAGTTTGCCAGTGACTCGCTATATTTATCTATTTGCTGATGACTTTAAATTGGGTAGGTTAATCAAATCTGATGTAGACCTCGCCGTATTACAAGTAGTACTTGGTCCATCGAGTGGCAACTGCTGTTGGCCATTGGTAAGACCGCAGTAGTATCAGTTGGAATGCCACTTTCTATAAATTACACTTTAGAGTGCTGACATACTTCCCCCAAATTACATTACTCAATTTGTCTGCACTTGGCCATCCACTGCAGTAAAGCACATAGAAAATATCATATGCAAGTGCTTTTGAATTATTTTAGTAGTTATCTTGTTAATACATATTAGAAAACAAAAACGAACTCTTTTGAAGCTTAAGGTAAGGTTTAACTGAGCCTAAGTCAAAACAGCAAAGGAACACAAATTAACTTTCCTGTAAGGTTTCAGATATTGCAGTGTTGCTGCACTGTTTAGTCCACGTGAAACCTTACTGCTGTCTTCAAATCTTTTTACCATTTTTTACTTTTGCACGCGATAAGTCAGTTAATGATTGGTGCATTCTAATTGGCTAAATGACATCGCTGGAAAATGCTAGAAAACTAATCGTCTAGTGTGCTTAGCACAATTCTACAAGTAATTCAGGGTTCGTACGTGTCCTTGAAAACCTGGATGAAATTCTATGCGTGAAAAAGTGCTTGAAAATCTCGAAAACTGATATATGTATCATCTGTAGGATTATGAACGGAAAGTAGACAACTTGACTGAGGAACACTGAAACAGTTGGCCCAGAAATTAGTCGATTATGTAGCCTCACATACTTCTTCCTTTGTTCCGCCATCAAAAGTTTTGAAAGTTGGGCTATGGTTTAATTGTATTTACGTGTATAATGGTTTGATACAGCACTAAGGTTTCACGTGGACTAAACAGTACAGCAAAACTGCAGTGTGTGAAACCTTACAGGAAAGTTAATTTGAGTTCCTTTGCTGCTTTGACTTCGGCATAGTTAAACCTTATACCTTAAACATCAAACGATTCATTTTTGTTTTCTAATTCGTGGCACTTTGACATACCAAGTTGGTCTTCTGCACTCCTTGCAAATGCACTCCTTGCACAATGTAAGTTGGATTTGCAACAGCTGTCATTCAGCGACTCTGGGTTTTATTAGTATTATTACAGGCTGGCAAGTCAAATGAGGAATGAACTATTTTAGCTTTAAAACGGCAGGGTGACGTTAAACCACTATACTATACAAACTAATCTACAGCTACATAATAATTCTGGATCCCGGCTGAGCAGAAAAGAAAAGGCGCTAAATGCGTATAGTTTAAATCAAACTAAGCTGCGTTGTTAATTTCTAGGCCAGTGAGCCTCGAAATTGGCAGCTGGAAACGACGCAATGGCTTATTTAATTCGCAGATGAAGGCTTTCAGAGCCAAGCTGAATTGTTTCACGATAATTTAATCACAGCCATGGCCCGTAGCCATACGCCCTATCTATCATGATACATATATACAAAACACTTTTACAAACTCCTCCTTACACCACAGCTCACCGCACACCTCCCGTCGCACTGTCTTCCCAACTCACCATCCATCGCATTCTTGTCTCCGCCTTGTTGAACACTAAGCGCCCGCCACCTTCTCTTCCCCATTTAGGGAAAGTTCCAGTGGGCGATAAAGCACACCCACCACCGCAATTGTCTCCTTCCCTGCTCCACTCCATGCACTGTTCCTTGCACCACATCTTACAGCACCATTCCTTGTTTCAAAGTGGACACCAACAATCACTGCTGAGCATGATGTTGATCATTGCTATCTTGCAAAGTAGTCGTCAACAATCAAACCTCTGTAAGTGAATACAAAACAATAATGGGGCATTGTTAGGCCGCCCTAGGCCGCCGATTTACTTCCTTCCTCTCCCTGAAAAGAAACGGTGTATCCTGTGATATCAGCCACTGGATATGCTGATTGAGTGAGTGAGGCCAACAAAAATCAGCATTTGTAAGCCAGTGTCCAAGGTGGAGGTAAGGGGAGGGGGAACTGTTCGTAAATGTTTACAATTACGTCCTTTTAAGTCCGCTCAGTAGGATCCAAAAAGTCAACTCGTATTTGCTTAAGTTTGTCAGAAAAACTGGGTCTGTAAACTTAATTCACGACCGGCCCCGTGCGTAGCACGGGCTTCCCCATTTCATAATAAGGATAATGCTTCCTCTTCACCTTTCCTCAAAGGGCGGGTGAATTGTTGACTTACAGCATTGTTAACATTTGTTTGATCTTTTAAGTCTACGCTTTGCGGGTGTCGTTTGCATTATTGTAGCAGTGGCATAGCGGCGGCGAGTTATTGAGTGAGTGCAGAGAAAATGGATTTATAACTGACAAGGATATGTGGTGAGGGCAAGTGACGAGAGAAATTTTTAATGCAATATATGCTGAGGCCAGACGGAAAGAAACATCAATTAAAGATTTGCGTCAATTTGGACTAGAGGAAATGTATCAGGATGTTGACATGGAGAGAGCAGAAAATGGCGGTGAGAACCAATGCAGCAACAACGAGCTGAATTGTGACAATAGCGACAATACTAATAGAGGCAATATGAATGTAAACAAGAACCAGACTGATAAAGGAGAGGACATCGCCAAACCAAAAACTTCGTACAGCCGAATTGTATCGAGTTCAGCAATCAAGAGAAAGAAGACACTTTAACATACGTACGTCGTACAGAAAATTTTACGTAGTAGTGATCATAATGGTCATAATCGAGACGACCAGAGAGAAGTGAGACCGAAGCAACAATCACATAATGTTATGAACTTGAAGCGCCTATATGAAGGGAGATTTAATAATGTTAAGATGGCGCGATCTGTTGTGTTCATGTACTATGGGGGCTGAACACTGAACACCCTTATTTATCAATACAGATCCATTCTGCTGCAGTGGCAGTGGTCGGTCCAAATGATGTACCACGTCTTTCAGGTAGTGTTCAAGAACACGGCAGCAAAATGTAAACTACTCCATGCTGCACGACTTAAAGATAAATGGTTTCCCATTTGATATTTGTGACTTACATGACAATCTAATAGACGTTAAAGCTGCATTGACTTCCATACGAGATTACTCCTCAGGATGTCAGTGCAGCGGTTAAGCGTTTTCGAGACCTAATGTCTCACTCGCAAAGGACGCAAAGTGCGTGAGTCAGGCGTACATCTCATTAAATTTGGCTTCGAGGAACTGTCACGATGGACGATGCCCCCAACATCTTACATGTGAGAGGAATTGCCACGTTGGTCGCGGTATCAGACCACGCACCACGGTGTCTGCACTGTGGCAAGTTCAGGCATTTCCACGCATGCGCGAATGTGGAGTGCGGTGCGGTGTGTGCAGGTGCCACCACATCCTGCTGGGACTTACGTCCCCATTTACGAGCCCTATCAATTGCTGAGGCGTAGAAGAACAGTGTAATAAGAAGTGTAGATCCTACTTGTAGCCTGATGTCAAATGAAGTAGCAGTACTACAGCAGTAGAGCACATCTGTTGAGCAGATCCCGCCGATGGTACATTTAGTAGATGAGCATCTGAAAATTCCAACGCATGCGGCTTCATCTATGTCGAGTAGAGTAAGTACAAGAGTACTTGAAATTTGGCGTGCTTGTGAAGTCATTGAGGGCACTAGCAGTGATTCTGAAGGAATACAGCTAGTAGCACCGCCAAGTAAGAGGAAGTGGGCGAACAGACGAAGAAAGAAGCTAACGATAGAAGACGATAATGCAAAGCAAGATCTGCCGTGGAAAAACATGAGAGAACATAGTCAAAGTGTCTCGCAGCAAGCATCAAGTACTGCGTCACATGAAGCAACACAATGAGAGCAACATATGTCAAAAAATGGGCTGCATGCATCGAAAAAGGCAGTGCAGCGTGTATCTCAGAATGTAGAGTCAAATAACGGGTGCAAGAAGTGTCACAAGAGATGTTAAAAGATGCTACAAAGAGTGCGTCACAGAATGAGTTTCAGTGTGTGTCTCATAAGGAGTCGGTGGAGGCTCATTAGACGCATTAGGGTGAGGTGGGGTAACATGGGTAGGTTTTAGCTAATTTTTTGAGTTCAGATGCATGGTGTAGCTTCATTAACGTTTTTATTTTAGTTTTAAACATTGTTTCCTGACATTGTAATAGTTTACTAGAGACCTGTGAAGTAAAAAAACATGTTTACTTCATAAGTATTTTATAATTAATTTTTTTAAACGACATGTTTTGCTACCCATTTTACCCCAGGCCTAGGGAAAAATGGGTAGCCTTCATTATAGCATATACCGTGGGGCAAAATGGGTAGGCACCTGAAATTCTTATACGATGTGTTGTATGTGGCCTATTTGTTCAAAGTAAAATTACAAAACACTTCAGAGTGGCTTATTAATATGTTTTAATAATTAGATAAATGAATTCAAGACCTCACTGATAACGGTAAGTTGATTAAAATATAAAATGGCCACGGCTATTCATAGTTGGCGCATGTAGGCGCTTTACCATTTTATTTTATTTTGTTGATTAGATTTGGCCAGTTGAATTGCATCATCTAAATCCTTCTTAGAACATTTTTGGGGAATTTTTCTTTGATAATTTCTAGGGATCTTGCCTGTAATGAAAATTACCAGCTAGGATCGGTTAATGTTCAGTTTAAAACTAAAATTAAAAAAAAATTCACACCTACACCTGTGTTACACGGCCATCAATGTACAAATGTCAAATGTGGTTGGTATTTATGCCAAAAAATAGCTAATTGCACAAGTCAGCATATTATAAAGCACAAAAAGTCAAATTTGCGCTTTATACCCATTTTACCCCACTTTACGAAATTGCTTATAATTTTTTTTAGATAAACTTTTTGAAATAAACAAAGTGTCATGTGAAAGGTCTAGTATTAAGCTTTAATTTGGATCATATGAGAAATCTACACTACTTCATAAACTGGAGTAATCTAGAAGTTTGATGGACCACAAACAATGTGCTACCATGCGTTTGGAAACCAAGATGGCTGCCACAGGAAGTAGAGAC
The DNA here is from genome assembly GCA_023313725.1 of Lithobius niger. Classification (NCBI taxonomy): domain Eukaryota; kingdom Metazoa; phylum Arthropoda; class Chilopoda; order Lithobiomorpha; family Lithobiidae; genus Lithobius; species Lithobius niger. The sequence goes on along the minus strand of JAHWFP010239215.1, from coordinate 11,951 downwards.
GGTGTAGCAGAAAAACATTTCCACAGGATTGTTTGTTGTTACCTGTTCTATCGTTCTACACTTAAAAAAAATTAATTGGACCTACCAGTAATTAAAAAAATAAATAAAATATGCATTATACCCATTTCATCCCACCTACCCATTTTACCCCACCTGACCCTATTCAATGCGCCACAGCACGAGTTACCAACTGTATTGCAAAATCAAGATCAGTGCCAAAGTCAGATTCAATGCCTCAATTCTATTGCGATGAGTTTAAGTGCAAGTGTATGTGAAAACAGTACACAAAGTTCTCAGTTGCTGCTGATTTCATCGGAAAACGCAATGAGCCAGCAAAAGTCGGCGTATCAGAATTAGTGCAGTCATTGGCGTCTGCTGTGGTGAGAGTGGGAATCTAACCTAACAGCAATTCGTTAACAATTTTGCATTAGGGTCTTGGAATGCAAGTGGTTTAAATGGCAAAATACATGAAATCGAAAATCTTTTAGAGCATGTTGATATTCTAGGCGTGCAAGAAACGTATGCAAGTAATAACTTACCCTGTATACCGAAGGTAGATTGCATTTCGTCTCGCCCAAATTCAAAAGATAAAATATTTGTTAAACGGAAAGTTCCGTACCTAAGTGGTAGTTATCAAGTGACGTAACCATGTCTGCCAAGTTCCGCTAAGAAATCTCTGGGAGGCATGCAAGAAAACCAAGAAAGCGACTTCAATGGATATCACTTTGCGTGGGGTTCCGCAAACTGTGATGCGAGGGGTTGTCGGCTTGCGCAGGTTATTGTGTCTTTAGGTCTTTAGTTCACAACAAAATGCCAACGTTCGTGTGCATGCAAGCAGGGAGGCAGCAGGAGTCGGCAATTGATCTTTTCCTCTGCTCACCGGAGATAGCTGATGCTTTCAGCTTTACGGTCTCTGACGATCTTCAAGGAAGTGATCATTTACCGATTGCAGTCCTTCCTGTTGCTGAAGAGCATATTAGGCCCACTGAGTTTCCTTGGAGCAAAAAAACTTGGAGTCGACAATGGTCGTTTTAGTGACTGGTGTAACAAATTAGCACCTGTTCAGAGACGAAGATTATTCTTCTGTCAGACAGTGCATGATAAGCCAGGTCGGTAGACCACTGCGTGCAGTGGTGCAATTAAAGATAGACGTCAGGCGTATCGCAGATGGAAGAGTTGGCCAAGTAGCGAAACATGGTATATTAACCAAGCAACGACACTAGAGTCAGCATTCATACTGCGTACAGAGAAAGCCCACTACAGCATAAAGATTTGTGCTGCTGTTGCCTCCACCAGCACAGCATTTCAGGCATGGCATGCACTTTGACCACAAGATGCAAGGAGCTCATTAGTATGGACTTATAAGCAATTACCATCAGGTGAACCGAGCAACATAGTGTTAAGTGGTGAACCTCTAGCCAACGTGTTTAATACGGGATTCGGGAGTGTGTACACATTACCAGGTTGCGCTGAACCGCCAAACGTGGCATGCATGTCACTTCTAGAGACTGAATCTGAGTTTCGTAGTGCTCTGACAAAATGTAAGCTTACTAGTGCAACAGAGATGGAGCCTCTTATGCCAGCCTACACACCCTGTTGGATCAAGCTACTTCAAATCTCCTGCAATATCTGCACGAGCTTTATGATGGTGCCCCGCTACCTCCATCATGGCTGTTCACAGTTCTGATACCAGTTCACAAACGAGGCAGTAAACGCTCGGATTTACGAAATTACAGACAATTGCGCTGCTTTCCAGTGCATGTAAGGTGTACGAGCGCATGCTGGTATACAGTCTGAATTAGCACTTAGAATGTTACAATTGTCTGTCCAGCGTTCAATTCGGATACAGGTCAGAGTGGGAAGCACAGGACGCTATCCTGTATCTCCTGACCAGCATCTTGAAGCCTGGGTACAGGGCCTCACAGTAATGGCAGTATTTCTGGATATTCGAGCAGCCTACGACACTGAAAGCATGGCTTGGGTGGAAGTATCTCTGACTAGCATGGGTGTTGGAAAGCAGTTGTCTAGTGCTCTTCTAGCTCTTCTTGTAGAGAGATTGTAACAAAAATCAACACTCACTGGTCATCACAGGCAAGCACAGACCAGGGGCTACAGCAAGGCAGCTGTCTCAGTCCTATGCTTTTTGCAATCATAAACAAGGTTTAGGAAGAGATGCGGTATGACATGAACATAGTGTGTTATGCTGATGACATGGTATTGTGGTTTGTCGAAAGTGACACTGCTGTACTAGCTAGGCTCACTCAAGGAGCTGTAAGGCGTATTGTGCTAGTTTTGGCGAAACGAGGCCTTTCGTTGTCTCTTGCAAAAAACTGAAATGGTATTATTCTCTCGTGCCAAGAACGTGAATTGTGCCTTACCTCAGACTGAAGTAGGCGGGATTGTAATCCACCCAATGAACTGTGTGAGGTATCTAGGTGTTTGGTTAGATAGTGGTCTGTGGTGGACAGAGCATACTAGGGTTGTGAGGGAGAAGTTGGAGCGCCGTCATCTGGTTTTAGAAGCACTAACTCACTACCGCGACATTCCAAGGAAACAGCTGATAGCAGCGCATCGTACACATGCTCGTGCGATCGTGGATTTCCACCTCCCTTTTCAAGCAGGAGCAGCAAAGAGGCAATAAACGGTTTACAGGTTGCCATAAATGAAAACCTACGAACGGTGACAGGTGGCCTCATAACAACCCTGGCTCAGAGTCTCTGGGTAGAATCCTGTGACCCACCAGTACAACTCAGGGCTGACGAAAAGTCAATAATGCTGTGCTTGCGAAATATCAACAGGGGAGCACAGGACCCAATTGCAAGGATTCTGCACGATTACATATCTTTAAATGTTGAGCGTGAAAGTCTTAATGTAGCAGGCTGAGGGATGAACCTCCTTCGAGACCCCTTTCTTTGTCCGCTTCTGAGCATCACTTCTGTGTGCCCCATTGTCCGTGGGTATGGTGCCCCATGTTAGAAAATGTGTTCACAAGACAGACTGAGTGTGCATGTTTCGAATTTCTGCGATGCGTCTTTTCACATGGAAACGATTACAGAAGAGATAGGAATGTGGATTCCTGACCTAAAACTAACACTCCAGAAGAGCCTCAAGAATGTCTCATAATGTCTCATGTGCATGTGAGATGGCTGCAATTTCCATACTCTAGATGTAGCAGCTGACTATCAATTCCTAGATTTCAGAATTCTCACCGACTCAGAGCATCAGCTGTTTGTTGCGTTAGCAACTCAGTATCGGATCCGTTAAAGTTCAGTATTTGGCTGGAAACTATGAGTTGCATCACAATCTGGCTTCCCGGCAATAGAGTGGGCAAAAGGACACTCAGGCATCGAAGGCAATGAGGAAGAAGATGTGATGGCAAAATGAGCCAACGCATTGAGTGGCAAAATTGTTGCTCTAACACTATCCATGGCGACAGCAAAACCGAAGCTCCAGACCTGGACGTTACAACGGTGGAATTTGGGAATTTGCGTAGCAGGGCGTGCTGAGAGATTGTATACGCATTTGCATTAGTGTTTGTATGTAGCAAACGTTCTCATAACTCGGGACATAACTAGTGGCAGCGTCGGAGTAGATCGTTCATGGTCTAGTGTATAGTGAAGCAAACAGTGTGCAATAGAGTACACAGTGAGACTGAAATAACAAAGCACAGAAAACGGGTCGTTAGATAATTTCAATATTTATATGAGATAAATAAGATATATTTATACGATGTGATATTATATGAATTTAGGAGACTGTTGGTAGTGACTGCAATTTTATTTTTAGGATGACCGCAGGGCTGACCCATTGGCTTGACCCATTGAAATTTCTATTTCTATAAAGGGCACATCTCCGGAGTAGCTCTTTCAAATGAGCTAGGAACCAGCTTTATAGGACAAATGGTTCAGTCTGTACAGACCATTGTATAAATGTGTCCAAATAACAACAACAAGAAGTCCAAGCCAAAAATGAACCTCACGATTTCAGTCCAGTTTCCGAAGTGATCAATCAGTGTTAATAAAAGTTGGTTCACGTGCCCACCAAGTCCAACAAGGCTTATATATTAAATATGAGTGGAAAATAGTAAAAGGCAGCGTAGAAATTAAGCATCAAAATTTCGGCTTTAACATGGGAGACTGAGGTCAAACCTATACCGCTTTTACTGATAAGTGACATGTAAAAGGAGTATTAAAATATGGTCCGGAGGTTTGGAATCCGCACTAGAAAATTTGTAAGTGCACTAAGAAAATGTACAAAGTATTTTAAGTTGTTGTGGGCTAATTTATCGTGAAAGTTTGGTATAACTCAATCAAGAATACTTTTGAATGGCACATTACTGATTTACACACTTGCTGTAGGTTGATTCGGACTAATATTTATTAAGGTGAATGACCTTCCCTGCTTGAATTTTGCTTTGGCTGCACGAGACTTAAATGGAAAGTGCCAGCTCTAACGGTCCGTAATATTATTTAACATTACACTTAGGGCATGGTAGGAATATTTTGACTCGGGAAGTAGGGAGCTCTTTATGCATTGAGGTATTCAAAAGGAGACTTAAACTTCATCTGAGTGACATCCTTTTATTATACATGACTCTAAATACTTATTCACATAATGCCCAATTTTCTTTTATTGTGTTTAATTATGGGATGTGTATAAGATATACCAGCAGGTATCATCAGGGCCGTAGCTAGGAATTTTTTCTGGGAGGGCAAACCGGCAATTTACGCCCCCTCTCAGTTTTACGGCCGTTCCTCCACTCCATCACAACGAAAAAAAAGTACAGTCCAAAACTCTTAAACTAAACTAAAACCATAAAA
>JAHWFP010239214.1:0-11297 GCA_023313725.1 Lithobius niger | reverse complement strand
CATAAGCTCTGCCCTGGAACAAGAGGTAAATAAAGAACCATCAAATTCCGCCACTCTTGTAACGCCATCATTTTTTTTTTTTGGCTTTTAATAACTTATGATGCGAAGCGGAATATAGGAACTTCTCATCCTGCGCGGGTATCGCTCGACTCTTTCTGTATGCACAATAACATTTAAACCCGTCTAATCTGACGACTGCAGCGAAAATTACACGTGATTTTATTTATTATGTACAGATGGTCGTGCGACGGCTTTTGCTGCAGTCCACACCTGCTACGATGGGAGTACATTTACTTTCTAACCATGTATATGCAGTGACATTTGCCGCCATGTTTTGGCACCAGCTTAGCACCAGTATGGGTTTTGGAGGGCATAACTACAAGGTGCACTACATAAAAATGGAGGGAAAAACAACGGAAGAGCGTATTTCTTAGGCTTAAAATAACGTTGTTTTCTCCAACAACAAAAATTGCGCGTTTTAGGTCGAAGAAATCACTCTTCACAGCATCGGCTTCAGTATGACGCCCTTCTGTTTCTCTCTGCAGTGCCCCTTGCAGCTAAACCATTAAGGCTCCAGCATAGAGTTATATACAATAATACTACGTCGTGTCACTGCTCTATAGTAAATTTTGACCACGTTTTTTTTTTTTTTAGCTTGCTCTGTATTTTTCCCAGTCTGGCCCTTCAAAGGTTATTTGCCCGCTTTTTTTTCTCTTTTTTTATTGTAAGGGCCTCGCAACGCATTCTCGCAGCTAGAAGTTCGTTGCGAATTCAGTGCAGTGGCGAAAGTATCGTTGCCACGGAAACAATGTTGTCAGGGCAACTGTCTACGACATCGTTCGGTTAAATATGGAGGGTTTTCTATAGGTGGAAACGGTATTAGTTTGAAATTTAATTAGGCCTTAAAAGTATGGAATTTTGGCAGAATGTCAGTTTTAGGCGGGAACACCATGGCATTTACTGAATGTTCAAGGACTAATGTTCGGTGCTTATTATTTTAGATAAGTATGTCTGATACTGTAAACCGACTTGTTAACACTCGCTGTGCATTATGCAAGTCAAAGGAAAAAAGCATGAACACACACCAATTTTTCTCTTATACATAAACGATAATTTTCTTTCTGAACCATGAATCTGCTGTTTTTGTTACTGGCATCGGCACATAATTAAAAAAAATTAATAATAATAATGACAATAATAATAGAAACAAACGTTAACGTTAGCTTATTGTGAGGCACGCCAAATTGGATTACTGATGCTGAAAAATTACGTGGAAACCAGAATTTGTGAGCCAGGGAAAAAATGGGTTCAAGTAATGACCTACGAACCCTGAATATGTGTAGTCGTATTACTCCGTGACAGTAATAAGCCGAAGAATTCCTCCTAAACAACTAATTTTCCTAGTAACTTTCTGGAACTCCGATTATCAACCGTTTCGTTATAGCTGACTGCGAGCAGCGCCGCCATGTTGAATATTCTGTTTGCGAGGATGCTTTGGGAGATCGTTGCCTAAATACGCCGTTAAATAAGTAACGAAATGTTAGACTTGACCTTTTAAATAAATATTGCCTGTTCGTTCGTACCCACGTGACCTATGAGTCACAACATGGAGTTATGGTTTGCATTAATGGGCAATGTACGTCCCGAGAAAATTGTACAATTTTTTCTCCTTGTTTTTGTTTTCATTTCCAAACCGAACAAGGCATCTTAATGATGTGCAACGTATCTTGTGTCTATAGCCAAATTGGATGGCCGCGGTTCGGTTCAGATTTCTAATTAGAGCTTTCCGCCAGAAGATTTTCGCTTTCCTTTTGACAGCACCTGACAGACAGACAGACGGGGAGGAGGGAAATGAGATAGGGCCAAACGTGTTTCCACTCAAGGCTTAATATACCTAAGATATTGGTTTGTTTTGGCAAGAAAACCACTCGTATACCAGTCACAACGGACGCCATCTTGGATACTCTCAACGAAGCGCTGTCGAAATTAGCCTCGAACGGAGCGATGAGTAACGTTTATTTGGCGGCTGTTGATGACAAGGCTCGCTCCAAACATTATGGACAATAGTAACTTATGGCATCAAAAAAAACAGTATATTAATCAGGTACTAACAATGCGAATGAAGACATCTTCAGAAAAATAAATCAAGTGTCTGAGTTATGCCGTGTATATATATGATTGAAATCCTCTTTCCAGCAAAACTAAAACCTTTAATTTCTCCGTTCCTATTCAATATATTTCGACCAAACTTGGCCAGATAGTCGATAGGTATGGAAGGTAGATTTGTGCCAACTTTTAGGGTGCCACACGTAAATTTGAAAATTGGTTCCTTTTTCTTCTTGTTGTTGTTCTGGTGTGACGCGGTTTCAGCACATACCTAAAATCTGAAACATGATCTAAGCCAGAAATTTCTCTGGTCCTCAGAGAGACCACTTTTTCGATTGGTCAAGCCATTCCGGAGTTACGGGTCGCTGAACGATCATTTTGATTGTTTCACATTGTTTTAACCATTGTAATTAGGGAACAATGCCACTCAGCAAACTCCAGATCCATTCTTCGTGCACGTGTTATGTCTTTGCTATGAATTGTTGAAGGGTAAAATCAAAGAATCGGTGTTTCAGCTAAACGCATATAGATTTAAACCAAATTAAGCCACGTTGTTAATTTCGAGGCCTCGAAATTGGTAGCTAGAAACGATAGAATGGCGTATTTATTTCGTAAATGCAGGCTTTCAGAGCTGAGTTGTATTGTTTCAAAGTGGCCAGCAACAATCGACTGCATGCATAAGGTTTCGTTTACGCAACGACAAATTTCTCGCTTACTAGCTTCTCTTGGTTAATACTAAATCTGCTGGCTGCTTCTCGCCTTTACTGAAGAATATGTCTTTCAAGTTGTCTATTCGTAGTAACCATGGCAACAACGCGGACGCAAATCTCCTCCTCGTGCCTCGCGACCCAACGTACGAAGCGTGCAACATGACAGCGTCGATTTATGATAAGTAGAAAACAATTTTTACTGCTGTACAAGACGACGGACAGATTTCTGAATGCCGGTATTCGATGAGTTGTCTTCGATTCGACAACCCCGAAATGGACGCCATGTTGGATTTTGAATTATCGCTGCGAGTAGCTATTTATTCTGCCGTCGTTTGATCACTGCTGGAAGCTGTTTTTTCAACGAGAATAGCAAATTTTGGGAATAGCGTGAAATAGCAAAAATGTTGTAGCAATGTTTAAAATGACTGTTGCACTTTGTTTTTTATCCGTGTTGTTATTTATAATACATTTAATTTGTTGCCTATTACCTCATTCATATAACAGAAACGGGAAATTAATCGTAAATAAATAACGGCTGCCTAACAAGTAGCGTTCAACGAGCGAGAAGGTCTTTTTGCATAAACGCTCCCTAACCCTTTGTTGCGCGAGGCCATAGATGTAAAAAGGTATATGGAATACAAACAAAAACGTCAAGAGTCCCGCAAATAAAGGGTTATATGATTGAAATTACACGTTACTTGCTAAAAGGTACACGGATAAAAATTGATGATTTTTAATTGAAATAATCAAATGTACACTTAAGAAAATTTCATTTGTTTAAGTGCTGTTGTGCTTTACCAATCATATTTTTAAAACATAAAGCACAACAGCACTTGAGCAGATGCAATTTTCTCAACTGTACATTTGAATATTTCAATTAAAATCATCAATTTTTATCCGTGTACCTTATAACAAGTAAATTGTAACTTCAATCATATAACCCCCTTTTTTTACGGCACGCTTGACGTTTTTGTTTTTAATTAAAATTTTTATTTCACGATCTGAATTTCCAGTCGAGTCATACTGGACGCCATCTTCAGGCCGGTCGATGTAGTTTTCATGACGTTATGAAAGCTACCGAGACGCTATACATTTTTTATCGGTTCATTGCACAAACTAACAAGTAGTTATAAACCTTTCAAACTACACAGTGCAAGCAAACGAGGTGTCATAAATCTTTTAACTGTGGTTTACTAGACATATACATGAACGCTTTCAAAGTGTAGAAATGGACAAACCTTATGCATGTTGTTATCAAGACATTACGAATATATATATATTTTTTTTTACCGTACAGTAATAATCTAACGAGACGTTAAGGCTGCTATATTAACCTAAGAATATTAACAACTGATGTATACGTTTTGTTTCGTTATGAATGTTTTAACTGTACAACGGATTATAACTGCTGTTAAACTATAGTGTATAAAGTACCAAGCCATTATAAATCTAAGTTTAGTTTACAAACTATCAAAATGGTATTAATGTTTTTAAGTGTTGTTACACACTATGAATTTGGAACTGAGCATCAAGGCCAGCGACACTTCAGGCTCAGTGGTTCTTTCGAATTAAAACAGACAGCAAAACCATTCGACCAAATTTACAAAAACTACACGACTTAACCTCAAACCAAATTGCTTTGTGGAAGTTTGACAATAAGTGAGAATGCAGCCTGCACCCCTGGAGGTAGTAAGGTTCCAATCCACAAGTTCACTAAGTGTATGTCAATGAACTTGTGGAACCTTACTACCTCCAAGGGTGGCTGTAATCTCACTTACCCGACTTAATTTTATGCCTAGCAAGCTAGCAAGACGATCTTGTCAGCAAATGCCACGTAAGGCATCAGTAGAGAACAAAACTATAAACACAAGAGTGGCTGTAATATTGCTGAATCTCGATCTATGTCTACGTAACTTGTCAGGAGGCTTCTACACTGTGAAAACGACGTGTACTGATAGTACACACCAATGTGCATTGTGAACCCTCTCAGCCTCCACACGAGTTGTGTACTGAGAGTACAGAATTTGTACACTGGTAGTACACAAGCTGTGACGATAATGTGTACCCTCAGTGCACAGACACACAACTCGTGTGGAGGCTGAGAAAGTACATATCAATGTGTACTGTCAGTACACATCGTCTTCAGAGTGTAATTCCTAACACAGTAGGAAGGACGTGCTTGGTTTTCACATCTAAACCTTTAAAAATAAATGAAGTACATAGTACTTTATTTACCTCTTTTCCTCTGGTTTCTAACTAGTTCTAATTATAAATCGATTGAATCGGTCTTTCTCGAGGTAATTATTTTGCACCAGTTGATTACTACCATGAGTTAGGTATAACATATAACACGAACTAAGAGCTATACTATGCAGTTCATACAATATGTTTGCTTCGCAGCTTTAATTTATAACATGGTAACAATAACAGAAACTGTTATGCATGAAGATAAGTAAAAGATGAGTTGTTGCCATTAAGGAGTGAAAATATTAGGCAACTGGCACAGTAATCTTCCCTTAGGGCCTTTCTGCAGAAAAGTCATAGTTCAGATTTAAACTTCACAAGGACCAAATTTGGCTTTGAAAGCGCCTCAACCACATCAGTGTCAAAACAGGCTACACAGGCGACCCGGAGGAAGGGGGTGGGGGGGGCGCGGGGGGGAAGTAATCATTTTTTTTGTATTTCTTATGAAGCATCTTTGGTTGGCCCAAATACTAAAAAAAGTCTATTAAAGCTAATGAATTACACGGATTGCAGAAGAGTGGCATTGCTGACGATGAAGCTGATAGTTCACGGACGCTTATGGCATTCAAAATGAGGATATTAATAAAAATAAGTAATTCATTGTGCAGCTAGTAGTCATGGTGGCAGAGTTTAAAGCGGTGATCATTTCTGGCGCTGTAAGCTAGAAGATTTAAAAGTGACGGTTGTGCTGCTAGCGTCACCATGTGCCAGATTTTAGAAAACTTGAAGCTTCAAGGTTCTCGCGTTCTCGACGCCCTACTGTTTTGTTGACAGAGCGGAGCGAGCAAAGCGAGCGTAGCGTAGCCTATAACGGACATCGAATTGCAAAATGTTGGTTGGTTGCTCTTTTGTAGTCTGGGTGGAACACAAACCAGAGGGCAGATTCCTATGATATTTCCCACATTGCTAGACAGCCCCAAAAGTATCGCTCATCTCGAATTTGCCGCAAATTGATCAATTATAATCCCCGAAATTACAATTTTTCGAATTTATCGATCTAACACTCACCATTGTAAATTTGGAATCCTGAATAGTTAAGGAATTCCGACGAAGCAGACACTGCGCTGCTGGTAATCAAGAGAACTTTAAAAAAAAAAACGCCAAAATAAATCATCGTAGCTTCCTTACAGCTAACAATCTTTTTTGACATAACTCAACGAAATAATAACATTTGATTATAGCACTTTTAATCATTAGAGGAAGGCAAGCATAAGGGGGGAAAAACCAGAAGAATTCATTAACGACTTGTATTCGTTTCATGTAAAAAAGAATGCTTGCAGGAATTCAGCCAACATGGCAACCAAAGTGGCGTTGACACTATCAACGGTAATCTGAAATATGAAAATCAAATCGCCACTGCAGGAGGAAACCGCTCATATAAAACAATAGAATACATCAGACTAGGTGTTTATATCACAACACGGAACAATAATTTGGCTTCGTATAATAATTTTATGATTCCTGGATTGCTATGGAAACTGGATTCTCCATACCGTGTTGCAAGAATGAATAAGCCTAACCTCGGACGTAATAGGCCTAATTCATCTACTGTTGTCGCTTACGAAACTAAAACGGGACATAACAATTAGGCTTTAGAATTATTTAGATGCTATCTTCACACCAAAGCTAAAGGGCCGTCTGACCTACAATATTGTGATAATTCCAATTTTAAAAAAAAGCCGGCGTAGGGAGCCACGGATATTTTGAATCTTTTGATTATTGTGAAGTACTACCGTTACTGATGATTGTTTAGCTTGCAGTTAAATGCTTTATTGTTAATATTTTAAATCTAAGAAAGATACTCGGCAATTAATAAATATAAACAATGTAAGCATCATTGACGGTGGCACGTTCTTTGCCAGCTTAACCACGGCGGCTAACGTGGTATTTTACTACGGCGGCGATGGCGTAAAGAGGCTGCAAATAACGAAACGAAAACTAAATGTGGGAGCAAACGAAAACATCTTAAAATTTATATGAAATGTAGCCCACCTAAAATTAAACAAAAAATGCTAAAATGCAAAAAACACCAGCAAAGAACTTGAGCTCAAATGTATAGCCGAATGAATATTGCCCCCAGCTTATTAAATTTTATTAGCAAGTAATGCAAAGCCATTATAATGAGAGTAAATATAAATTTAAAATAAATTTCTCTCCGTTCCGCCTACAATAGGCCCAAAGCTTGTTTCCTAGTTATACAGGAATTAGAATTTTGTTTATGGAGCCAACAGGGCCTCCAAGCCGTAGCATACTAAGGGACCGTTCATTATTTATCAACGGGGGTGGGCTGGCGGATTGTCATCATCAGTACAAAAAAATATTCATGAGCGGCCCCCCGTTGGGGTTTGTGTTTTTTTTTTTCCCCCCCCCCCAAAAAAAAACAACTTTGTATTACAATTTTCATTTTCATAAAATGAGTGTACGACACTTACTAGGCCCACTTTAATACCTTGTGGAATGTACTGAGCTAAATAAATTTATTACCATTAACATTCTATAACTTGCCGGGCACTTATTCTCTCGCAGTTGTTTTCTTGACCCCCATCCCGCTCCTGATAGCACCTTCAAAAATTTTTTAGCCCCCCTCCTTCTTCCTATAAAAATTTTTATGCCCCCTCCCCCCCCCCCCCTCATTTTCGTCAGCCCACCCCCGTTCATAAATAATGAACTGTCCCTTAGAAAGTAACCTACTAACTAACCTTACTTGTGCGTCCACTACTGGAGTATGCGACTCCGGTGTTGTCCCCTTACCTATTAAAAGATATTGACCTGGTCGAACCAAGGGGTTGCCTGGTCTGCGTGATTTTTCACCTGAAGCCCGCCTGGAGCTCTTGGGACTTGAATCATTGGAACTCCATAGGCTCAAATTTGACCTTATTCTGACCTACAAAATATTGCGGGGTTTCTTATCCGTGGATTTCCCCGTGGATGAGCCCTGAGCCATCAATTTCCATCGGTGGCCCCTGGTTGCATGTGTGTGTGTAGAGACATCGAAAAAGGGCAGGTCGACCGAAATCAAACCTCGAAGGATCTTGTAAACAAGAATAATATCGAATCTAAGACTGCGGATCTCCAAAGATTCCAGGCCCGTCATCCTGCGGCGATCCTTGTAGTTATATTCACGTAGGCCAGGCAAACTCTTGGTGAATTTGCGTTGCACAGCCTCGATCAAGTCGATGTCCTTAAGAAGGTACGGAGACCATATTGGGGTAGCGTATTCCAAAATGGGACGGACAAAAGTCTTAAAAGCCCAGATCTTATTACGAGTATTCCCGGAGGTAAAACATCTGTTTACAATAGCCAACCTTAGAAATGCCGCTGCATAAACCTTCTGGCAATGAAGTAATGGCTTAGGGTTGTCTGTAAACAGATTCCTAAGTCTTTTACTTCACACACGGAGGATAAAGTTGACTCCTCCAGATAATAGTCATGACTACAGTCCCGGGAACCAACTTCCCTGCATATATTTACTTCGCTGCAAGTTGGGGCGGAGCAAAGACCGCATGTGCATTCGCTTCATATACCTATGTATGAATTTATCACTATATTTAACTTCCTCTGTGTCAACCCTGACAGCTGCTCCTGAGCCCTTCCTAAAATGTTATGCGATAGGCGTGTAGCTAAGGTCATCTATCATTGTTTTAGTATTAAATAATTACGGATGCAACCTTGTTTACGTTGCCTTTTTAAAGACCTCAGGCGTTGTTCATACCAACGTTTTAAGCTGTAAAACTTCAGTATTGGTTCATTGGTTCGATGACCTTCAGGTGTAGTACAGCTGTTAGGACACAGAATTTGGGCTAATCAAGCACATCGAGCTAAAAGTCATGAAATTTGGTACACAAGTCATTCTTATAAGGTTATAAATCGAACTGGCTATAGAACCCCATCGAGTTGCCTCCAAAGACCCTTCCTTACCCCCACCAGACTCACCTCTATGAGGTCATTGTATTGACCAACAAATTCTTGCTGATCGTGCTAAAACATGAATTGGTACTCAAGCCTTTCTTAGCAGTACAAATCGAACCAGCCGAACCTCTATGAAATAAGCTCCCCAAGGCCACTTCTGTGCCCTTGTTCTCCGTCCCTAAGGCTTGACTAACAAATTTTTGCGGATCGAGCTAAAAGCATGAAATGTGGTGCACAACTTATTCTTTGCAATACAAATCGAACTTGCTTTGGAACCCACTTGATATAACTCCAAGGCCCACCATCCTGTGCCTCCTCCCTGAGCTTATCTAAAAAATTCTTGCAGATAAAGCTGAAAGCATGAAATCTGGTGCACAAATCGAACTAGATTTGTTGGTCACCTACCTCATGTAGGGGGCACAAGTAGGGACTGGGGGGCCTTGGGGGTATTTCATGGGGTTGCATGTGTAGTGCGATTTCTAGTGATACAAAGCATGCTTTTAGTAAGTTCAGCAAGAATTTGTTGGTCATCGATGCTTCATGGGGGAAGCACATTGGGGAGGAGGAACTGAGGGGAGGCTTTGGTGGTATTTGACATTCATGGGTGGTTCAAACAATGTTTACTGCTAAGAATGACTTGCGTACCAAATTTCATTATTTTAGCCCTATTGGCAATAATTTGTTGGTCAAGAATCAGGAAAAGGGAAAAGGGGACGCTGGGGGAGGGGAGCCTTGGGATATTTCAAGGGGTGGGGTATATGACTGGTTCGATGTGTGCTGCCAAGAAGGACTAGTGTGCCGGAATCGAGGGGGGGGAAGAGACAGGGAGTGCTAGGGAAGAGCCTTGGGGCTATTTCATGGGGGTCCATGGCTGGTTAGATGTGATTGCTAAGAATGACTTGTGTGCGTCAATTCAAGCTTTTATACGTCGATCTGCAAAAATTTGTTGGTCATCAGACTCACGGAGGCGGGGGGGGGGGCATTGGGGCCCAGGTAGTATCTCAAGGTGTTTCCATAACTAGTTCGATTTGTACTGCTTGCAATGAATTGTGTACCAAATTGCATGTTTTTAGCTCGGTGTGCATGATTTTGGTGTTTAATAGCTGTATTAGAGAGGGCGAAGAGTCCAACAACGATAACAACGACAACAACAACAAGAAATGTTCGTGCTGTGGAAGGCCAAACGGATCGGTGGTTGTCAACAAAATTTTAGATGCAGTGACGTCGCGACCACAAAGACAATTTCGTTGGGCTGTGTCATTTCTGCGGCAAAATATAGGAATTAAGAATGTTATTGTGCGCGCGGTGTATCTTGAGTCGTGGAAGTATTTTATGAGCGGCTACGTCTTCCTGGAGGGAGCGGCTTTAATCGACGGCCGCCATTGTTTTTGTAACCAATTTGGATATCAACAAGGCACTCTGCTGTACCAAAAACGTACAATCGATTATCTGTGTTCGTTCTGCAGCGAACTCAGGATAGGCCGCGCACACTTTACATTTTTCCAACAAGAGTAAGAACTGTAGCAATATTGTAGTCACATTAAAATAGCGTTCAAAAGGCCCTGGTCCTTGTTAATACCTACATTTTAAGCCATAAAAGTGAAAATCGGTTAATTGGTTCGACTCTAGGTGAGAGCAAAATTTTTCCCAAAACAACAAGAATAACAAGAATAACAACAAAACAATATTCTAGTCACGTTAAAAACGTATTGAAAAGACCCTAGGTCATATCCATAACTTCGTTTTAAGCTATAAAACCAGAAAGCTAGGACAATTAGCCTTTAAGTGGCCTGCCCTTCCCGTTCCTTTTCACTGTACATGTGAATCAATAGCCTATGTTTATTATTAAATCAGTTCATTGATTCGATCTCCAAGTAAGGGCAAAGAGTCACAACAACAACAACAGCAATAACAACAACAACAACAACAAAACAACAAAAACAGGAAATGGCTACACTGTGGACGCCGAACGGTTGGGTTGTTGTCATTCAAATTTTGAATGCAGTCGCATAGTTACTACCCCCAAATACAGAATTTCGTTGGTCTATGCAAATTCTGGGCGAAACTATAGGATCTCAAAGTTTGACGTTTAACATGGAAGTTCATGCTGAGGCTTAACGTGAGGCTTGCGGTCCTCATGAGCACACGGTCCTCATACCTCGCGGTCCTTGATATCATTAAAATGTTTTTACCGGTTTAGGTGCGATACACACACGTACGTAAAAAAATAAAGCTTCCGACCACCATTTTTCGAGGTTGCCGGTATATAGCACCTAAACGTATAAAAATCAAGCCAACCACCCGTGGGACACTATTTTTAGTTCGTCT
>JAHWFP010239211.1:0-11296 GCA_023313725.1 Lithobius niger | reverse complement strand
TAGCGCCACTCGTAACTACAACCCGTTTTAAAATTGAATGTTGGATTAAAAAAATTAAAACCTGATCAGACAGTTCTGATTTATCTTAAAATTATTTTAATGTCCTAATCTGACGTATGATAGTTTTTAAGTGATTGATTTTGTATTCTTATCGTGATCAGTTTGATTTAGTAACGCTAAATAGTTTCGATCCCCATGATGCTTTGCGCGCAGTGCTACTTGACGACAGCGCCCTCTGGTGGTAAATTGATGGTGCTAGTTTAATCCAAATATTTACCGTTGTTAGATAAAGAGTGGCATTACCCAGGGACCTTGGATTATACGTAGCTTTCATAGGGTCGGACCACTTAGTATAACGCCCTACCGCGAGAAACCGTGTGAGATTTTGGGAGCTGCACTGGGATATCTCAAACGCCGTCTGCCGTCTCTGCTCTCATGTCGCGCCATTTTACTGATTCTTGCATCTCATTGGCTGTTGATTTTGCTGATTACTAGATACAAAATTGGACTGACAAACGAACGAATACTTAGCAAACGTAAGCTGGACCGCTCCAATTGTTTAAATTGTTGCCTTTGCGTGCATTTGTGTGTCAGTTTGCGTGTAGTTTTGTGTGTTGTATTTTCGAGATTTGTATAGTTTCGCATTGTACAGTCATAGTCATTTTTGGTTAGTCACAGGTTGCATGGCCCTGGGCCTCTTTCCTGCGTAAAGTCCATTAATCTATCAGTCCAAGCCTTAATGCGACTGAAAAGCGTAACGTTTGTTACCAGAAGGAAAGCACCGTCACAAGCGATTCATCGTAAAAGCACGCCATTGTTTTGGTTTCAACGCAACTACGTCAGATACTCTCGTCTTGGGTAATCTGGAAAGAATTTGCCGTTTGGTTTTAATAATGTGTATTTTAACGTTCAGTAAAGATTGAGCGATCAGGTATTTCATAATTATTGATTAATTTCGTTTAAAAACTACTGGCTAGTTGAAACAAACCTCTTTGTTGGTTTCGATAAATCAAGCGTCGTCTGCTTCGAGGATTGGTTTGGGAGCAAAAACGTCATCAATTGAATCTAGCTTAATCGTTTTATCTAGCTCGCTACGTAAATTAAAGAGGAAAAAACCTACAATTGTCCACTCTCTTAAGCTTGACCCATCTGCCAGTAACAAGGTTGCTGACCTGTCAGCTCGTAATGAGTATGATGACAAAGTCCGGGAGCATGAAATTGTCCTTGAAAAAGCTTTAAATGCTGGTAAAAATCTAGCCTCCCTGTTTAAGTATATGAAAAGATTATGCAAGCATGGCCCCACCCCTGAAACAGGGAGTGAATTCTATGACCTGTGATCAGGTGAAGGCAGACCCATGTGATGTCTTTGTGGCTAACCTTGTACCTCCTGATTCTGCTACCCACTCAGGCAGGGGGATTTGATCTCGTCTACTTTTCCTGATTTCTCAGTTGCAGCTGATAGTGTACTCTCATCTTTCAGCAGCTCAAAGCCTAGCCGGGCTGTGGGTCCCGATGGGTTACCTGCTTTTCTTTTAAAAGAAATCCGTTACCAAACCTGTGTTCCGGTATCGTGGATCTTTGACTTGTCTGCAAGGGAGGGATGCTTGCCTCGCTTATGGAAGGAGGCATTAGTTATACCAGTTTTTAAAAAGGGGGATGCCTCTGATCCAGAAAATTATCGTCCCATAGCACTTACTTACGTTCTATGCAAAGTTCTGGAGAGGCTGATTCGCTCCGAAATGTTAAAATTTATTTTCCTATCAAATTCGACCCTTTTTGATCGGTACGGATTTCTCCCTGGTCGTTCCACCATCATCCAGCAGCTGCTAATGATGGGCTCTATCACTGATTCCATCGATGCTGGTGTACCTGTCGATTTGGTATTTATTGATTTTGCGAAGGCCTTTGAATCGGTCTCCCTCACTAGGCTGTTGGCGTAGCTTGATTGTGTGGGCTTCCGGGGAGGCATCTGGTGTTGGCTAGCACGCTTTATCCTAGGGTGTACACAGCGTGTTGTTGTGGGGGAGTCAACCTCTGGGGCAACAGATGCACTTAGTGGCATTCCACAAGGCTCTGTACTCGGCCCACTCCTGTTCGTGTTGTACGTCAGTGATCTACAAATATCCACAGTTGACGTGCCCTTAAATAAATTCGCTGACGATGTTAAACTTCACAACCAGGTTTTCGACCAGGTCACTGCGGATTGTTTGCAGGCTGCCCTTGACGAGTTACACGGATGGCCGGGGACTGGCAACTCCCTTTGCCCAGGTAAATCGGAGACTCTTGATTTTGAGTCTTCCAACCAGCTGTTCCATTATACCCTCTATGATGGCACGATTCCAACCTCCAACTGTGTCAAGGACTTTGGGAGGTATGGATTACCAGTGACCTCAAATTCTCAACTCACTGTAATTATATTGTAGAAAAGCTAGGCAACGGACTTCTGCCATCCGTAAATCTTTTCACTCTGGACATCGCCCCACTCTCCATTGGGCGTTTAAGGTCTTTGTACGTCCCATTCTTGAATTGGCGTTTCCTGTTTGGTCACCCTATTTGGTGCGGGATATTAATTGGACTGAATCAGTCCAGCGTAGTTTTACTAAGGCCATCCCTGGTTTAAAATCTTTGGATTATGCTGCCCGTCTCACCCGTTTGGGTCTTGACTCTCTTGAGCGTTTGAAAGCCGATTTCTGCCGGACGTATCGCATCTTGCACTGGCAGATTTTGGGTGATTTTTCAAATCTCTTCAATTTACGCCATTCCGAACGCACTAGGCGTCAGCCATTTAAGCTTACTGTCCATAAGGCTAGCCTGAATTGCCATACCCAGTTTTTCTCTCACCGGGTTTTGAATTGTTGGAATGCGCTCCCGGCTGCTGTTGTCTCTGCAGTTTCGTTGGCATCCTTCCGTCAAATAATGGAAGAGTGTAATCTTAAAAAATATCTAAGATTATTAGGGGTCAAGACAGCAAAATATGTACTGCTTTCTCGGGGTATATTGGAACATTTGTTCAAGTGCATTTGCTGTGTGGCTTTAATTGTTGGCCAAATGTTAGTGGTCTTTGCTAGACCCTTTTTGGTTCCCTTTTCCCTTTCTAGGAAATAAACATTTTAATTCCTGACTTACTTACCTTATCACGGGAAATAGCTGTGCTGTAGCTCAGACGCGTTCAACTGAGTGAACCGACCCGGTAGAGAGCAGAAGGTCCCTGGAACTACCTATACTATATTGTACCCTGGCAGGCAAACACTAAAAATTCATTCTATAGTATTACGTCTATTGAGGCCGTTGACACAAATCCTAAATGATAGCGATGTGTTTTGAAAATTTCATAGTTTCTCTAAATCCACATGGTTTCCCTTCGACATTAGTGCTTTACGGTTAAATTTTTAATTGCGCCATTTACAAAACTGCCGGCTGTTTTATTTGCGTTTCCGTTTTGCTTTGTGTTTCACGCGAAAAGCTCTCACAATAGTTAGCATCCCCCAAAACCAGACAGCGTTGTAACAATAATAACACCACGTCAAAAACAACCAGATGCGATCTAACCTACGCCAACCTAATAATCTTAATTCAGATTATCATTCTTAAGAAGGGATTATTTGGGCCTTTACCGCGCACCTCAGTATGCGATTGTGTTGCTGAGTGGCCATAAGTAGTGTTTACCGATGCGAAAAGTCTCTGAGCGAATTTTAAGAGATTGCATGGTTACAGAGAGAGAGAGAGAGCAAGTGAGATGGGTAGGGTGGGGAGGGGAAGGGGGTTTAGTTGGGTAGGAGTGAACGATTCACCCTTCATCGATTAATATTAATTACTCATAAGCCAAAGAGGTAAACAGAGCCGCATGTGCTAGGGCGGGATTTGTCCACAAGAGGGCGGTGTCTCTATGGCAACTACCAGCGCCATCTAGCGGATTAGAGCTGCATCATCACTATTGGTTACGAGACATGGGGTCGGGCAAAAATATGACCTGTTTGCAAAGCGCGCCTCGAGCTTGCTCATGGACGGTGCAATCGAAAGCGAAAGGTAAAGAAAGCTGAGATTAGATGAAAAGGTCGTGCGTGAGCGTATTCAGAACAGGACTTACAAAGGCAGCAAAAAAGATGGTACTTCCTCCGAGTCGGAGCGTTTTATTCAATTTAAAGATGCCCAATCACCGAACGACAGGTTGCAGCATCTTGTTCAATGTAGCACTTGATTTCAACAAGCGAAGGGATGCGCCAAGAAAATACTTTTTATACAACAAACTAGCCACGTGCCTCCTTTATTATTGAATGTAAAGTTAGCGAATTCACGTGCACCAGGGAACAAGGCCGTCAAGGATGACCCTAGATGGCGCCCATCCATCGGTTCAAAATCTGCAATTCAAAACGGTCGATATATAGGGCAGTGACACAACGTTGTATTATTGTATATAACTCTATGGTGGAGCCAGTTACTGGGTTAGCAGCAAGGTGCACTGGTGGGAGAAAAGAAGGGCGTCTTACTGAAGACAATGCTGTTAAGAGTAGATTTCTTAGACCTATAATGCGCGATTTTTTAGATTTGTTGGCAGTTGCTGACATTTTTAAGCAAGTGGAATCCTTATTTTCCAATTACAACCTAGCAGCATAAGGGATTGGAGAAAACTACGTTTTTTTTTAAGCCTATGAAATCCGCTCTCAAAGCACTGCCTTGACTAGAAGTGCCGTTGTTTAACCCTCCATTTTAATCTAGTGCCCCTTGTAGCTATCTCTCTTGTAGCCAATATGACGTCACATGACGCTGCTCTATAGAAAATAGCGCCCGTGATGTCGTTAGGCTTAACTTTAACCGCTTGCTTGCTGGTGCACGTGGACGCACCAACTTTACACTCAGTAATTAAGGAGACACGTGGCTTGTTCGTTGTGTAAAATGAAATTTATTTGTGTGTACCTTCGCCTGTTGAAAGTAAGGGTTAGACAGAACTAGATATAGCGGCAAATGGCTGTAGAATGCTTCAGCTTGTTATTTGGTGGCAATCCCCCGTTAATAAAGTATCCGTTTTCTAATTTTATTTTCCACTAGCCAAAGAAATGTGATCATCGTATGCAAATTGAGAGTTACGCAGCTCTTATATACCTCAGATGGCTTTGGGCTGTGGTAATATACTTTACATTTCCTTCCGTCGCCTTCTGTCCGTGGCATGTTCGATCACATTTTTGTGCACATTGTACACTGGCTGACGCCCGAGTGGCGTTGGATACGCCGTTTGCAACACACTGGTATGGTTTGGTCTCTCCTGTGTATGTCCATACTCTGTGTCAAATTATGTTTCTTCAATCACAGTTTTGCGCCTACGTGTATGTTAGACTTCACATTAACTTGTTCCTGTGTATCTGGGCCGGCATAGAGAGCCGTAACCCATCGGAAGGCGTGTTTCACGTTGTGTGGCCTGGTCATTTTATTATGCTGGCATGGTCATGGCTGGGTGTAATACGTTGACACTCTTACTGTTATCACAGTAACAGACTGAAAAACAAATGGAGCTACCGGGAGTACCGAGTGAACATATCTGAGAAAGGCGGGGAGAGGGGTACACATATCTGAGAAAGGGGTACAATTATGTCTTTGGAAGGGAAGGGAAATTCCCCCGAGTTGGCTAACGTACGCTCGAGATCGAAGTTTATGGACATTTTAAAAACGCAAAGAGATGATACAGCCTCAGGGTTCAGAGCATTTTAAAAAGTGTCTGTTTTCTGATTTTATTTTCCTTCGGTCTAATGCTAACATTAAAAACTCCCTTTGTGGAAGCCCTAACATTTGTTAGCGTCATTCACAAGCGGGGTCCTTTAAAACGTGACGACAAGATTAAAAGTCAAATCCTGGGTTTAAAACGAGCTAACAATTTTTGTGTTACCTCAAGGTTTCTTTGTTATAAGGTGATTTACAAGGGTTTATTATAATACAGACCTTTTAAAACTCTTGTAACACAAAAAGCAAAATAAAAATGTGTTGCAGCGGTTTATACAATAAAA
This sequence comes from Lithobius niger, assembly GCA_023313725.1. Taxonomy (NCBI): domain Eukaryota; kingdom Metazoa; phylum Arthropoda; class Chilopoda; order Lithobiomorpha; family Lithobiidae; genus Lithobius; species Lithobius niger. Next base: position 5,300 of record JAHWFP010239211.1, on the reverse strand, counting down.
AGAATGCATTTGAGAATTCCCAGTTTTAGTACCATTTCTTGGCAGTAACGGCCGCTGTTAGCAAGTGCGTAAGCCTAACCGCAATTTTAATAACTCGTGCATTTTTCAGAGGTTTTGTTTTTGTCTTTTCTGGTCAAATGTTTGTTTTTCTAGGTATAAAATTATAAAGGTACATTCATCCCAACGCCATTTTTCTCGATCCTCCACATCGAGTACGGCCCCAAAGTTCTATTTACTTACCGTTAGTCAATCCCTTGCTAAAAATCCGTTTTAAAATGTGGCGTCTGACGAGATTTTCTGTTGAACATTGGGAACCAATTTAATAGCCTCCTGTGATTATATGATCCTTTGCGCGCTTACAATAACCTTGATGTTTCACCTATATGTGTACACGTACTAATTTTTAATCGTTTGTTAATAATTACCATGAAATAAAAAATCTAAACGATTAATGCGGTCGAAGAAAAATTATAAGGTACTAGTCTAAAAAATTATAAAGTGTGATGATAAAATACAAAAAATCATTCCAGTTTGCGACGACACAATTGTTGTGTTCATGCTGTTTCATCTATCACACCCAAGGCCAACTGAGATAGCAGCTGCGTTCCTCGCTGCGATGAACGCAGCTACTACCTCAGTTGGCCTTGTATTACCACGCCGAGTCTCGTAAAACGGTGCGATGGCAACATGCGCGGATGGCGATCTGCGCGTGGCTGTTATAAAGCAGTTAAATTAGTTTCATTAAGTTTTTTATTTTTCCAGTTTATCCACACTTTTATCCTTAATTTTAAGGAAGATTTAATTAACCTATAATCCGTAGCTGACCTATATTCAACTTTTATGACTTAAGGAAAATTCCTTGTTTTATACACAAATCTGTTAACAAATAAAAGTTTTGCTGCTTTATTTTTGGATTTTCTGTAGTCGTTCAATGTCACTGATATGTTGTCAAAGACTTCAATTGCGTGCCTAAATTGTGACTGAATCCAAGCATAAAAAATTAGCAGTGACAAAGTATGCGTTTTAGGTAGTATCATTTTTGGGAAGAGAGCTCGGGGTTTTTTTTTTACAGTAGCATCGTCACGTTCTTCAGAATTCCAGTTTTTAGGCGTAAACGTGCTTGACAACGTACTATTCCCTTTACATATACCACTCCACCCTCGTTTAGAATGTATAATCTTTCGCTGTAACTCGTTGCATTCCCAAGGTGATAAAAATATACCTCACGCAAGCGTTTGGTGTTTTCCAGTTCGAAGTAAAATTTTCGGGGTATTACTATACTGGCAATTTTTTTATTAGTATTAGTATACGGAAACAATTACTTAGCTGGAAGCATGGTTTGTAGTAAGGATAACAGTGGACTTTCTGGTTGAAAATTTAACACAAAAACAAGGTGGGCGCACACACCTCCCTCCCCCTCCCCTTCGCGCGAGTGCGTCCAAAAGTGGTCCACTGGGCACTCGCATCCGACGTAACGGGCGCAGGGGTACGGGGGAGGGGGTTCACGTTGGTTGGTGGGCCAGCAAAAATTGATTTTTTTTTCGGTGGGGAGAGGGGGGGAACTGACTAAATGTTTAGAAGCAGCGTGATCATAAACTAATCACTCGCTTTTTTTTCTATACACAAACGTGCCATAATGCTAAATGGCATTCTCTCAGAACAAAACTGACTAGGGCAAAGCGGGAGATCGGACAGAAAGAGCAAAGTAACAATTTACAAAACACTGATCGAGAGGCCTACTTAATAAATAATAATAAATAAATCAGTTATACAGCAAAGAAACTGTATGGGACTGAGAAGGGAGCGCATCCTCCTCTTATACCCAGTCCGAAATTAAAGAAGCAGCTCACATGAATAAAAGGAACAATAAAAAGATGGAAAAAGAAATAAAAATGCAGGTTAAAACATCCTTAGTCAAATGTACAATCTTAAAACACTTATTAATAAAAATAAAAAATAAAAAATAAAAATATAAAATATGTTGCAGATGCAATCGGCATGGCAAGGACCTGAGATTTGCTAACTGCTATTCAACATAAAACTAAGAATTATGAATTACAAAAGTTAAAAAGTTTAAATGAAGACAATGGCTCGGCTTTAAAGGAAGGGTTGATGGAATTTGGTTTGGGGTCACGAATGCCTTACCACCAAGGTTAGACCTACCAGGGACACGATGGTCCCCGATGGCATCGCCAAACGTGAGGGACAAGTGAAGGGAAATGCCGATAGGTACCATTGTCAATATTTCTTAATATATTATAATAAAATAATGCATCGCAAAGCTTGGCGAAGCCAATTGTCAATCCTGATGTATAAAAAGCAATAATAAAAATTCACCACCCCCAAAGCGGTCAGCACAGAAGGGTTGCGAGCCGGTTAAACCATACCAATCATTAAGTAGCGAGAAGTTACATCGGTCTTTTAAGGAAACGATCAAGGTTCTCAGTTAGCAATTCGCGCCTGAAGCCCGCTTCAGAGTCATTACATACCGTACTAGCACGCAGTGCATTCCAGATTGGAACAATGCGAACTGAAAAAAAATTTTGTCTGCAGTCACGTCGCGCACTACCTACTGCCAACTTCCAGGGATGTCCACGCGTAAAATGTAAACAAGGGGCCAAATCGAAAAAAGGAAGATCAACTGTGGTCAGATTTCGCAAGATCTTATATGTTAGAATTAAATCGTAGCGTAAGCGTCTAAGTTCAAGGAGCTCTAGTCCCGCTCGAGTCAGGCGTTCGATGTGATTTACCTTGCGTAGCCCAGGAAGGCTCTTAGTAAACCTTCTCTGCACAGACTCAATCAAATCGATGTCTCTGGAGAGGTACGGCGACCAAACAGGCGTAGCGTATTCCAGGAGCGGGCGGACAAAGACCTTGTATGCCCAAGTCTTAGTGTGGAAATTTCCTGAGGTGAAACACCTATTGATCGTGGCAAGCCGTCGAAAGGCCGCAGTTGAAACCTTGGAACAGTGCAGGGAAGACTTAAGGTCTCGGGTACCCAGATCTCGAATTTCATCGACGAAGGGAAGTGCACCACCATTTAAAAGGTAATTAAAATCAGAGTTCCCACTTCCGTATCTAATTGATTGGCATTTTGAGACAGAAAGTGGCAACTGCCATATTGCAGACCAGCAGGTAACATTAGAAACTTCCTCCTGAAGTGGGGACGAGGGACCAGGTGAGTCCAGGTGAGACTTGGCCACTTTAAAATTTTTAAACTTAGAAATGTTTACTGTGGTAATTCGGTTCTGTCCGATGTTCGTTTGCCCTACAGCCTGTTTTGTTCTGGTGAACATGGGTTTCTGAAATTACGCCGTTTATTGTCAGTTGCTCCTTAGTAAATACGGTTGTTATCATGTACTATAGAGCAGCGTCAAGTGACGTCATAGTGGCTATGAGACACCATTTGGAGGTAATAGCTACAAGGTGCACTAGATTAAAATGTAACGGAAAAAAACGGCACTTCTAGTCAAGATAGTGCTTTGAGAGCGGCTTTCTTAGGCTTAAAAGAACGTTGTTTTCTCCAACAACAAAAATCGCGCGTTATAGCCTTAAGAAATCCAATCTAATAGCGTTGGCTTCAGTAAGACGATCTTCCTTTCTCCCTCCAGTGCTCCTTGCAGCTAACTCAGTTACTGGCTCCACCATAGAGTTATACACAATAATACTACGTCGTGTCACTGCTCTATTGATAATGAGGCTGAGGTGACTCGAGACACCGAGAGAAATTGTTACGTTGTGCCCTTTATTGACTATTATTCCTCGTTTATAGTACAAGTGCTTTTTAAATCGAAATGAATTTCTCGACAATATGGGGAAAAGTACACTCCAGAAACCCGATAGGGCAGTAATGTACCGTAAAATGCGTCAGCTTCTCGGCTCCGGACACCACTGCTGGAATTAACCAAACCTTGTCCCTAGCTGGTTTGTTGGCGCGGCCCCCCCCCTCCAAAAAAGTTTCCTGGCAATCGCGTAGTATACAAGGTTTGGCACCATACTTCCCTTGAATTATTTACGTAGCAACTGCATACAGTGACATATACGACATAAAATCGTTAAGCATCTGTCCGCTGTTTTGACATGGGAAGTGTTTTCGTGTTGTTCTGTGGTATTATTGTTGTCATAGGTTGGGCTAGTTCAGTTGCCTTAGCTTGAATTTTCTCTGGCAGGGCACGAATTTCATGCGGGAAACGAAGCTGTGAATCACGTGACTCAGAGTGTCCAACAGCATATGCCCCCAACTGTAACACTTATTTTTGGGACAACACCAAGATAGATAACTATTTTCGTCAATTTCCAGATCGTCACCCCTGCGAAGCTAGGGAACTTCACAGAATATGTAGAAAAATGAAGCCAGTATACTATAGCACAGGCAAAAAGCAATGTAACTAATATTTCATGCCAATATACAAGTTAGCGGTACCTTCATCAAAGGATGGTTAAAAGGTATAAAGGTGCTCCTTAATTGTATGTTGACACCGAAATATTTGTTTCATTGCATTCATGTGCTGCTGGCTTCGTTATTCTGCATCATAATTGCACTGAACATTCCTGTATCCTCACAGAAAGTACGGATAGTATCGTATATTAAGCGCCAGCCCCAGTGTAAAGGGCGCGTTTACGCAGCGACTCGCCTTTGCATTCTCGCAGCTAGAAGTCAATCGCGATGGCAAAGGTGACATTGCCATGGTAACAACGCTAAATGAATTAGCTAAATCCGACATCGTTTGAGTAAATACTTGCAGTCTTATAATCCGTGCCAATAATATAAAGAATTCCTCATGACGAAACAATTTTCCCAAACGCATCTGAACTCACGTTATTTGCTGTTTTCGTTGCGAGGCGGAAGACATAAAACCGCCGCCATGTTGGAATTTGAGGTGATTTCTTGCTTCTAGCTGTGGGAATGCTAAAGCGAGTGGTTGCATAAAGGTGCCCTGAGCTGTGATGTCCCTGAGCTAATTCGACTGAAAAGCACGAACCTGTACATTAACTGGCGGCTGGCACTCCGTGCTGCCCGTCATACTTTCATACGTTGTGATAAAAAAAAAAATAGGGAGCACGGGGACTTACGCATTGGAGACCTCCCGCGTGCAGCATTACTCGACTGTCTTGGTAGCTGCCTTCCTTTGTATTTCGGATTAGGTGGATTGTAAGCTATTGTCCTAAATCCATATTAGGATGTACAATAGCGAGGGGAATACTATAGTGTCCGCGGCCCATATCTTGAGTTCTCCGCAGAACGAACACAGATAATCGATTGTACGTTTTCAGTAGCAGAGTGCCTTGTTGATATCCAA
>JAHWFP010239207.1:0-12078 GCA_023313725.1 Lithobius niger | reverse complement strand
TTTGCTTTAACCACTCGGTCAATTCTCCCTGCCATTTGCTTTAACCAATGGAGACGATTATGATCGGTTTGTATGATAAATTTAGTTTCATAGCAATATAAAAATATAACACACTCCTTTTCATGGTTCCAAAAGCATGCTCCCTAAGAGTTAGCTTTTTTAAGAGGTACAAATACAGGTGTTCCTCCGCTGCTATGTTTTGAGAAAGGACGACTATACCGTACCCGGTCAGAATGATCGCACTGGACTATGAAAGGCTCTGAAAAAATCTGAATTTTTTTTTACACTGTTTTGGACAATAAAGCAAGCTGCAACTGTTCAGGTAGGTTTCTTTGGTAGTTCCTTACCACAACTAAAACTATCTTACATCAGTTTTAGTAATGGGTTGCTTAAAGCTTGAACTAAGAGAACACTAAAAAGCACTACGCTTTCAACGATTATGATCCGTTTGTATGATAAATTTGGTTTCATAGCAATATAAAAATATAACACACTCCTTTTCAGCGGTTCCAAAAGCATGCTCCCTAGGAGTTAGCTCTCTCAAGAGTTACTGGAGTTAGCTTTTTCAAGAGATACAAAAACGGGTGTTCCTCCGCTGTTATGTTCTGAGAAAGGAAGACTACCGTCCCCCCGGTCAAAATAATCGTGCTTTTTAGTGTTCTTTTATCCTCCCTGTATGCACTTTTTTAACCTACGAAAGCTTGAACTGCCAGAACTTTAGCATCGCCCAGTGCCCTAAAGCCTTTACCGACTTCATGCTCAAAATAAATGACACTATCGCAGGCCACTCGACTTTTCAAGGCACTGACTGTCAACACTGTATTTTTGACAGCGTTTAGGAAATGATGTACACACGTTAGTGAGATGAGATGCTCCTCCTACATTTCTGCTCCAACTGCAACACATCCTGAAATAGAGTAGTGAAAGCATCTAAGCCCTTTCACACTTTTTCCATTAGCCTCTGAAAACAAAATGGCGCATTTTTCATGTGCATGTTAGTGGTTCAAACTTACCCAGTGGGGTACGTGTAGCTGCATAGCAAATGTCAAAAACAATGATGTACCGCCATGAGCAGCCTTTTCTGAACATTCTTTAATGTTAGGAAGGGATGATCATTAGTTTACATGATCTCGTTTAAATCTCCATAATCGGCTACAGACCATGGCATTGAACCCACCTTACAGACAATTATCATTGTACTTCCATACCGAAAGTCCGGCTAATGTATCAAACCAAGTTCGAACTTATTCATATATTGCATAACTTCCGCAGTAAGTGTTGTCCTTTCTGTTTTACCATGCCAATACTATCGAACGGGGATGATCTTATTGCTTGTAAGGACGATGTCATGAATAACTAACTTCGTCCTACCAGGCAAGGTAGAAAATACTCCTGGCATTTTATTGAGAACTTCAATAAGGTCTTGCCTTTGTGCAGGAGTGACATCTCCTAATTTCTTAAGCGAAGCAATTGTATCTTCACTAGTCATTGTCCGTTCTCCAGATTTCCCAATCCACTCGTGGATGGCCGAGGGCTCATGGCTACATTGCTAATGTGGTTACACACTTTATCTATAGTGGCTGGAATGGCCCATTCCTGCCACTATACTTTATCTCTAGGAACATTCGGTTTGACCATGTTAATATGGAGAACCGTGGGTTGTTTCCTCTCACTAATTCGTTCCACTAAATAATTAGCGTGCATAAGTTCTTCCTAACTCCCAGTACACTTCCAGTTTATTACTTCTGGACGGCTTCAAGCATTGATTTTTTCCCCGACTTTGAGTTTCCATTCAAAAGCCTTTGTGTCATTGGGGCAAATACTCTTTAGAAAAAGATGAGCTTCTTCGTAATTCTTCTATACTCGGGAGTACATTGGGTTCCACCCAATTTTCTTTAATCAGTGTAAGAGGTCCACGTAGGTTTCTCCTGTACACTGACTCACCAGGAGTAAATCGTATGGTTTCATGTGGCGCATTGCACAAAGCAAACATAGCACCCGGTAAACACCATGTTGGAGGATAAAATGCGACGTGTTTTGCAAAAAGTGCACTAAAAGTTCCTGCTCTTTTGAGTGAGGCCCGTCACTTCAGCGACGAAATACTCAACTATGCATGCACGACAGGGTAGGTAAGGTTAGTCCAAATTCTCACCTCTTGCACATTCATAATGTCACGACCCTGTTGAGCAACATAATTCATTTGTATGCAAACTTACATTAATTATTTTCTTTTTACATTAGCCTAGCCTAATTACTTGTTTCTTCATTAGCCTAACTAATGTTTTACATTATTCTTATTTACTCAACTTTCTGAAATTCATTTATTTGCTGTGTTCTACGATTGTTCCATTTGTAACAGCGCTTTAGCTTTTAGTTTCAGTTTCGGTTTTAGGTTTCAATAAACCGTCATGTGGTGGCCCTGTCTGCCACTTCCTGTTCTACTGACAATGACTGCCTCTGCATGGCAATTTTAATCCAACTTGTGTTGAGTGTTTTAATGTCCATCCTCCTTCCATATAAGTAGTGGTGTGATTGTAAGACATTCATAGATATAATAAGCTCGTTTCAACAGGTTATGGGCCTAGAATAAGGACAGTTTTTTTTAGGAAGTGAAACATGTTCAGAGAATCATTCCTATCGGAACAGACTGTATTTTCACCTAGTAGCTAAAACAAATTTAAAAAAAAATTTAAAAATTTCAGATAATTGTTCCATTTGTAACAGCGGTTTAGCTTTTAGTTTCAGTTTCGGTTTTAGGTTTCAATAAACCGTCATGTGGTGGCCCTGTCTGCCACTTCCTGTTCCTGTCCTATGTAGCTACTGACAATGGCTGCCTCTGCATGGCAATTTTAATCCAACTTGTGTTGAGTGTTTTAATATCCATTCTCCTTCCATATAAGTAGTGGTGTGATTGTAAGACATTCATAGATATAATAAGCTCGTTTCAACAGGTTATGGGCCAAGGATAAGGACAATTTTTTTTAGTAAATGAAACGTGTTCAGTGCATCATTCCTATCGGGACAGACTGTATTTTCACCTAGTAGCTAAAACAAATAAACAAAAAAATTTCGGACAATGTTAAGCTGTCAATTGTCAAACTAAATGCAACAAATTATCCTGTGTGGAAAAATAAACTTGAAATGCTGCTAAAGAGGAACAATCTTTGGGATATTGTGTCAAAGTCAGCACCCAATCCAGTCACTGCAGAGTAGACCAGGAAGGATGAAAAAGCTCATGCAACCATTGGACGTTTGCTGGAAGATATTCAACTTCATTTGGTTCGTAAACAAGCTACAGCAAAAGGATCCTGGGAAGCTTAAAAGAACCATCACATGAAATCCTCATTAATGAATAAGGTGACAATTCTGTAGAAAATTTGTGGTATGAAGGCCAAAGAGGATGGTGATATTGAGAAGCACATCACAGACATGGAGGAATTAACAGTTCAGCTTGCATCTGTGGGTGAGACAATCGCCAATTCTTTACTGTTAGAATTTTTGTTGTGTAGCCTACCTAAAACCTACGGTCCAATAATTACTGCTTTGGAAACCAGGCCTGAAGCCGATTTAACTGTCGAATTTGAGAATCGAATATTGGAAGAATTCAACAGGCGTAAGGAAACTCGAGCAGTTAATGTAAATGGAAATGAACGAGTTTTGAAAGTAAACCAAGATGGCGGAAGCCAATCAACTCAAGGTAAACAAGGACACAACACAAAGAAACGGTACTATTTTTGCATGAAAAAAAAAACATGTAAAAAGTGAATACAGAAAATTCGCAGCGTGGAAATTAAAAAAAATCCACATAAAGTTAAGCAAGTTAGTGAAGAATCTCTGATGTCTGTAATGGATGATCCTGAACTATGATTTGGGCTTATAAATGATGTCAAACTCAATGTTTGGTACATAGATTCGGTGGCCACTTCGCACATGTCGTCACAACGAGAGTTCTTCACCACACTTAACACTGACGTGAAGCAAACTGTCAAACTCGCTGACGGAAAATCCATACCAGTGTCTGGGATAGGCGATGGACTGTTGGCATGTAACGTCAGTTACACAGAAACCAAGAAAATACGTGTGACAAATGTTCTATTCATTCCTGAATTGAAGGGAAACTTGTTGTCAGTGAAAGTCTTAAATGAAAAGGGTTTACAGGTGAATTTTGGGGGAAGGAAATGCAGCATATCCTTTGAAGATAAAATTGTGGCAGTCAATTTGCTGCATAATCAGCTTTACGAATTGGACATAGACTCTGGTCCCAAGCATGCAGGTTTGATTAATCAAACATGTGGACAAAAATGCATACATGTGTGGCAGAAACGGTTCGGGCATCATGATCCAAGAGTGATAAACTAAATGAATGCTGATGGGGCTGTTAATGGCATGCATTTAAAGGACTGTCGAAACATCCCAAAGATTGTCCCTCTTAACAAAATAATCTGTGAAGCGTGCATTGAATGGTAAATGTCCCGAAAACCATTCCCGTCGACATCAACTAGGGCAAATGAAATCTTGCAGCTCGTTCATACCGATGTATGCGGCCCCATGCTGACACCAAGTCCTAGCAGTAAGCACTACATTCTCACAGTTATTGGCAACTACAGCAAGTTTATCAAAGTCTATTTACTTGAGAATAAGTCAGAGACAGGTGAACAAATAATGAATTGTGTACGTGAAGTACGCACTCAATTTGGACATGTTCCGAAACGGATGCGCTCGGACCGAGGAGGCGAGTACTCTAGTAAACATCTAGAGAATTTCTTGCAGAAAGAAGGGATTCGCCATAAATTTACAACACCGTATTCGCCCCAGCATTTGCTACAGCTGAACGCAAAAAATTGGTATCTGGTTGAAATGGCACGCTGCATGTTGATAGACGCAAAATTACCGAAACGCTTTTGGGGAGAAGCCGTCATAACTGATAACTACCTTCAGAACCGGATGTTGACTCGTAGCACAGGGACAACACCATATTAACGGTGGTACGGCACCAAACCTGATGTTAAATACTTAAAGAAATTTGGCTGTGCTCTGATACCGCAAGAAGAGCAAAAGAAACTTGATTCCAAGACCGAAAAGCTGATTTTTGTTGGTTACGCAGGCACTAAGGGATATCGCCTACTTGATGTGGAAACCAATCGCATCATGGTAAGCAGAAATGTGCAGTTTTTGTATAGGACTACCGATGAAGAGCAGCTCTTAGGACCACGTCTTTCAACGCCATCTGTCGAGGATGAACTGCAAGAAACTGGTGCTGAAGTTGACCTAAACTATCACCCGGGTAACACCGAGCCTCATGAACCTCCAACTTTGCCGACCGTTCGCCGTTCTTCCCGCATGAACTTAAGGCAACCTCCAGAACGTTTTATTGAGTCCATGAACCTGGTGAGTGACTTGGATCTGTTAACTCCAAAGACACGCAGACAAGCACTGCGAGCACAACGATGCTACTAAGTTGATTGCTGCCATGGATGACGAAATGGCTTCACTTACTGAACACAAAGTGTGGGAACTTGTGCCTCTTCCTAAAGGAAAGACCGCAATAGGCAACAAATGCATTTTTAAGACGAAGGTAGACCAGGACAGCCGAATCCAGCGTTCCAAAGCTCGTCTGGTTGCACTTGGATGCGCACAAAAGTATGGTAGGGACTATAATGAAGTCTTCGCTCCGGTTGTGCGACAACAAAGTTTAAACCTATTACTCGCAATTGCCGGTAAACAGGGACTGAAATTGAGGTATTATGATGTGCAAACAGCTTTCCTCCATGGTGAAATTCAGCACGAGGTGTACATGCGACAGCCTGAAGGTTACAAATCAGGAGAAGGCCTCGTTTGCAAGCTAATTAAGAACATTTATGGACTGAAGCAAGGTGCCCGTGAATGGAACCATCAGTTAAATGAAGTTCTCATGGGAATGGGTTTTGAAAGAGGTAAAACTGACAAGTGCATCTACTACAAGCAAATAGGAAGTTCTCCATTTTACTTGATCGTGCATGTAGATGACCTTATTGCTGCTGCCAAAGATGATAAACTGTTTGACAAATTCTTGGCCCTGCTCAAGAGACACTTGACGATTACTGACCTTGATGAACTACAGTGTTGCCTCGGCATCCATAACGAACGAGGTGCAGATGGTTACTTCACACTTCATCAAACACCCTATATTGAAAGCAAACTGCGATTCATCTTGAAGACTTGAAGTCAAGCAAAATACCGATGGACCTCGGTTATTGCACTTTAACACTGATGGTGATACCCCTTTTGACAGCAATGATGAATATAGGAGTGCTATTGGTTCCCTCCTGTACATTGCAACGCATGTGCGACCTGATATTGCTGTGTCCACGTCTATACTTTCCCGTAAAGTGTCATCTCCCACACGAGACTGGCAAGCAGTAAAGCAAATTTTCCAATACCTCAAGTTCACGCTGAATTGCGTCTGTGCAAGGGTCGTCCAACTGAGCAACCTGCATCACTTGTTGGGTACGCCGATGCAGATTGGACCAACTGGACAAAAAATCTAACTCCGGTTTCCTCTTCACTTTCTATGGAGGCACCATAAGTAGGACACGCGGTAAACAAATTTGCGTCTCGTTATCATCTACAAAAGCAGAGTTTGTTGCATTGGCAGAGGCAACACAAGAGTCTCTGTGGTTGGAAAGAGTACTCATCGATCTGAACGAGCCAGTGAAGAAAATTACCACTATCTTTGAAGATAATCAAAGTTGTATCAAACTAATTGAGTCAGAGAAGACGAACTTAAGAACAAAACACATAGACACAAAGTACTGTTTTCTACGCGTTCGTTGCGTTCGAGTGAACTCTAATCCATTTTTATCCGTGTTTCTTCACAGCAGTGAGTATAGAGATACGAGCTCTAATATTTTTTTCTAAATGGCGAAGCCGTTTTTTGTTCATTTAATTTGTTGGCTTGTTTCGCTTCCTTTTTATTGTTATTGCTATGGTCTGCTCTATCGTGTCGACGGTACGTCTGCTGTCCACCCATTTTTGTTTGCGAAAAAACGGAATATTAGAAATGCGTGTTTATGTTGAGGTTCCGCCCAAGTTTTGTCCCATTATTATTGTTTATTATTTGCTGGCAACACACATTTGCTGGCGTGTGTCTAGATTTAGCAAGTGTCATCTCGATGGGTAGTTGACTCTGCATTGTTGCAGGCAGACACAGAATCATGGCAAACAGTTGCGGTAACAATTCAACTGGTTTCCAGAGGCTCGTATTGACGAACTAAATAAGTCATTCAGTCATGTCGGCCGCCCTATTTTGAGGCACCCTATAGTTTAAAACTTGAAGATTTAAGCGAAAACCGAGACCATTTTATTTTCGTTCTCCACAACAAGTTATCTTATGTTAATTTCCCCGTGCCCAAGCATAATTGCATCTTTTTGTTAGAGTGATCGCTAATCCAATCTTGTGCGCTTCGCTTCTTTATTGGACCATTGTTACAGGTTGCAGCATTGTAACATTTTGACATTGTTACCCGCCTCCTCTTCCGACTTGCTCGTGTGACCCCTTGCTTAATGATCTACGTACTGGATGGCGCGTTCCTTGTCCCGCCTCAGGACAGGGCAATCGCTTCTCCTGTCCCACAGTAGGCGGCTGGGTTGGCAACGTTGGCACAGTAACTCATTTTGTGCTCAAATGTGCAATCCTTGCTAGAGCCCAAGCTCCGATAGCGCGCTGGATAGAGTCAGGCATGTCGCTTGTGGGGCTTCTTCAGGCGAGGAGCAGAAGTGGAGATGAAAAGCGCTTACGCTGTTGCGGCGTTTGTGAAGGCGGCGGGCCTTCTCCTATGACACTTGGGTGCCCTCTTAGTCTCCAACAGTGTAGGTGTGGTGGGTTTGGGTACAGGAAATGTATTTGCACCAGTACCACAGCAGAATCATGAACTAGTGTGCTGAAGTGGGAGTGGAAGTTGACTCGTTCTTTAGGAATTGTTGATACAGCGTAGTTGTGCATGGCAGTCTATTGGAAGTGAGTTTATGTATTAAAAGTTAGGGTGGGCGCATAGCGAATGGCTAAGGCCCAAATAAAAGCTCATTTCATTTATTCCTCCTCCTCCGGTCCAATTTATGAAAATTCTCGTGCCCAAACGAACTCTTAATATACACGGCCAGTAGGCCGTGTAAATTATTTTTAATTGATATAAGCAAATGTATAAATGAGAAAATTGCATCGGTTTAAGAGCTGTTGTAGTGTTGAGCATTATACCGGTTTTCACGGTGTACCGCGGTACCAAAAATGCAACGGTACCAAATACCGTGCATTGTTAAAATACCGGTATTGTTTTAATATGAAAAAAGGCGCTAAAATTATAACAATATTTCATTCAGTCCTTATGTTGTAGGGCTCAAAGCAGTGTAATAATCAGTTAAAGATCAACAATGGTAAAATTGGAATTCTAAACAATCCACAAAAGTGGAGCCAAATTTGTGTAACTTTGATGCTACAACCAGTGTAAGAACCAACAGAAAAATAAAATTGAGTTCAAAGTTCAGTAGCCTACTTGGTGATTATTTTTTATGTGTATTTTTTTGGAGGGGGAGGGGCTACGTAAATGAAATTGATGACTCCATTTCCAACCTTAAAAATTAGTTTGATTAGGCTACTTTAAAAAAAATACCGTTGGTACCGGAGGTACTGAAGAAAGTACCGCTAAATTTTAAGAACCGTTAAATACCGAGTAACGCGGTACTTAGGCTGGTACCGGCACCGTCACAAAAATTTTGGGTACCGCCCAACACTAGGCTGTTGTGCTTCACCAATTAAATTATTGTTAAAGCACAACAGAACTTAAGCAGATGCAATTTTCTCAATTGTACAGTCCCGTCCCAAAGTAAATGAACATTGTATTGTTGTTTAAACAATGACTGTGCTGTAGAGAAATGCTGCTTCGTGCGAAATAAGCGTGCTCGTTATTGTACTGTTGCACCGCTATAAAGTTAGTACGGATAAACGTTTGTTACATATTCAAAGACAAGATTATTTCAAACGATTTGAGATACAAGAAAACCGTATTATTGATTTAAAACTAAAGATGTTTTACAAACGAACTAAACAAGGCCCTTGCCCAATGCCAGCTACATTATTATAGCTTATAAATTATATCGAATTAAAACAGATCGATACACCCGGCAACAATATTATTATATTCACGTAATTTTTTGTTATTTATTTATTTTTGGAGCCTTACAGCATCTGATGCAAACTGCTAGTGCAAATGAACTGGCTCAGTTTGAACATTACAAGACTTTTTTTTTAAAAAAAAAAAGAAGATTAAAGTCTAGAAAAGGAAGGGACAAACCCATTGATTAGATTTGGGATACCTTCGAACACCACAGTGAGTCGAGCTATTGTCCAGAGTAGATCCATTTGCTGCTGAAAGAGTCCGAAAGCCTGTGACACTTAGGGAAAGGTGTACAGATGGTTAGCACGACCGTCTCATACACCAGTGGTCCCAGGTTCGAGCATGACCTCAGCCAACCATGGCATATTCGGGAAGAGAAGGGGCCCAGTGATGCTTCGTGCTCACGCCGACTGTGGCATGTAAAAGATCATGGGAATTTCAGATTGGCATTACCTAACAAAATTGTTCCCCTCTTATTCTGACACCATGGATTCGGCTGGGAGTGCGTCAAACCTCCAAAAGCCTCTCATACTGCCGTTGTTGGCACACACTGGCGCTCAATTATCTATGATTCCGTTTTTAGTCATCGACCAGATCAGCTTCTTGAGGCAATTAGACACTGAAACTGGAGTGTTAGAAAAACTATTTTTTTAACATTATGGGGGAATGCCGATGAGAAAGCTAAATACAAACTACCCACTGTTTGGTCTTTAACATATCTTATCGTAAATTGGCCCCGGGCCCCGGCCCCCCGTGTGTCACACACTTTATTTAAAATACTTTTTACCCATAAAACGACCTTAACGTAAACAAACTACACAGCTTCCTCTGTCTGTGTATTAGAACGTTTAAAACTAATACAGTTTTGGTTCAGAACAATTTTCTCAGAACAATAATTAGTGAAATTTTTGGGTTCGAATATGAACTTCATACCACAAACAGGTTTGCAGGTATCCGAGATTTTTTTATTTGTATGCACTCGATACAGTAGCATGTCTTGTAAGGCTGACTTTTACTCTGGAAATACAATGCTTAAAATAAATTCTTACCGATCCTCAGCGGAATGTTTAACCGAACTGTAAGAATCACCTCAGCAGGGAACATGCTTTACCTCTTTAGCAAACTGCTCTGAATATTTCAAAAACAAATCGCATCATAAGGACTGCAACAAAATTCTGTATCAATTTTAAAAAAGTCATCAAGACTTTGGCGTATTGGTAGAATTTTCTACCATTATTCGTTCGAAAGTTAATGCTTTTAAGTATAGTTTTATGTTTCACCTCGTGTGTCACGTCTTTTAGTTGTAGAATGAGGGCTTCACCTAGTGGTCTCAAAGGTCGAGGGTTGAATTCTCAATTACGCAGTCCAAAAGACAACAAAAATAGTTTTCATCTGTATCTATTCATTGAGTCCATTTGTCTTTCCGTTCTGTTCGGCACACATGTAGCAGTACTTGAAAATTTTAAAAGTAGGGATTTTAATCAGTAGGAACACTGACCAGAATATAAAAAATACATAAAAATTAAAAATTCCCTTTTTTACTAATGACAAATAAAAACTTTCCTTGTTCTTTTAAATCTACAAGATTCAGAGAAGCATAATGAATATTTGGAATGAAATATAATTCGTTCAATCGTGAATACAGAAACAGATACAGACAGACAGACAGTAGCCAACACAAGACAAGAAGCGTTTTTGCTCTGCTTCGCAACACACTAATTAGAAGACAACGTACTCAAAGTAACGCGAACTGAGTAGACTTACAGAATGAACTCCGTGCCATTCAGAAAATTCCGTTGTAAAACTAGGCTACTGCTGAAGAAACATGAAAATCTTTAGAACAAGGCGAACTGAGCACGCAAATTCCCCACCGTGTACAGTACGCAAACGCTTAGTTGCCAGGTAACAAGTTACCAATCAATTTTTAGCCTCCATCAAATTTTCACCCCCATCGAATCCACCGAGCAACTTACTGAGCAATTAACAGAACAATTTTCACCCATATCCAATATAACAGGTAACTTTTCCAACCACCTAATTTTCCAAATTCCTTTCACCCTTTGCTTGGATAGAAACAGCTCCCAACCTGATTGCAATGATTAACCTGATTGCAATGATTAACCTGATTGCAATGATTAACCTGATTGCAATGGTTCTGAATTGACGCCTGGAAGCTTTCTATCTAGCCGGCCGGCTGTATTCTTATTGGCTGTTTTACAAAATATTCGAATCTCAACGAAGAGAACAAGCGAAGAAACACAAAGGAGCCAACATTGTGAAACACTAATTTCGTTTCATTAACGAAGAATCCAACAAATTTCTTACAAGAATTAAAGAATTTCTGGAAATTGTTCGGTTTTATTGTTAACATAAATTCCCCGAAGTTACTTATGCAAAAAATTGTGCCCCCCAGGCTGGGTTTTGAAGATCCCCCCCCCCCCCCCCCTGGGCTGCTCCTTCTTTTGTTTAACATAAGAATTAATTTAAACACAATAGAGTGGTCAAAAAACCGCGCAACTTTTTTTTTGTACGTCTACGGTTTATAAGTTTTTCAAATAAAAAATATTACAACTAAGAAAAAAACAGGAACTATCATGATGTTCTGGAGCCGAAATCCAACTCTTAGTGCGAAAAAGTGGTCCTAACTCCAAATTTAAAATAAAAATGAGACAAATTTCTAATCTTCCTTTGAAGAAGTCGCAGCGCCACTCGTAAAAGTAGCAGTTTTACATGTGGCATCATGACACTACACTAAAGGAACATTGGGAACGTTTTTCACATTCAGCACTGCATTTTAAAACCAGAAAATTGGCCCCTATTATTATTTAAAGGTGGGCGCTTCCATGTTGGCTTTCCTGTGTGACTCACTTTTGTAACATTTGCTTAAATGTATGCAAACGAATGTTGTAAAGTATTGCTTATCGTTATG
>JAHWFP010239206.1:0-14000 GCA_023313725.1 Lithobius niger | reverse complement strand
AATTTAAAATCGGCGATGCGGCCAGAAGATGCCTTATAGCATCAATTTTGCACGCAAAAAAAATTGTTGACCTTGCAGTAGATTAAGAGGTGCCCCAAGGAACCCCAAGAATCAACAAAAATGGGAATATTACACAATGCAAAGACGATGAACTCGCTCATGCCCCATTACCACAAGACGGCAAAAACGCATACCAACCTATCTTTGGTGTTGCTTCTGCGTTAGTGCGTCTGAATCTGGGGCCGCTGGCCTTGTAGACTGGTTTCTAGCAAAATAGAGGACCTACAAAAGTGTTGGGTGCGAAATCCTATTGGAAGGTACTATTTTGTCTAGTTTTCTTTGTTTTCCACTATTGTCTGATCTACAACACGTTTGAAGGTTTTTTGTTTGTTTGTTTTAGATTGAATGCTGAGCTGAACATAACAAAAACAGTAAGTGAGCAAAAATACATTTACTAATTATGGCGGGAAAAATGTCAGTCAAACCCAAAACAAGACAAGTGAGCACATGTCCTGTTTTTGGTGCTCCAGTAAAAATGCCTGAAACCGTGCTGCCAACAAACGCTCACATAATGCAGTATTTTCTGTATATTCGTGGGGAAATGAAGCAAGGTAAAGCTGCCGCCAAGGATCCTACAGTTACAGGAACATGTTGCGTGTGAAATTAAGTGTTTGTGGCGCAAAGCTTCTTTACCAATTATTTCCCATAAAGGTTTAGTGGAGAAGATAAAGTTGTACCACATCAAGTACCGTAATTTACTGAATCCCTACAAGGGTACGCAAATTGATTCTAAATATTTAGCAAAGCTTCAAGACTTCTTCAAGGAGGCGTAGTCTCAATTGTTTGATATTTCTGCGTGCAAGTGTGTAGACATGTCCTTGTGCCAATGATAGAAAGCAAAGAAAGTGCCTAACAATGAAAGGGTATTTTTACTCGACCAAAGACGCACCAGTAACATGATGATTGGCAGAATTGATGCAAATACAACCAAGAAACGTCAAGAAATGAAACAACAAAAAGAAAAAGAAACAGAACGTTTGCCAAAGCTACTTGCAACTCTGTTCTCGGACCATCTAACTATAAAGCTAACCTTTATGAATATGATATTGATATGTTGGATGATACTGAGTCTGAGTCGAATTGTGATGCAGATTATACATGTGAAATTGGTACTGATTCTGTTCTGATTACAGCATCGTCCTCCGCTTCTGAGTTCCCAATCCCATCTGAAATAAACGATATTGTAGCAACAATGGAATTTCATTCTGCTTTCTGGATGCGTACAGAACTTTCAAATCTAGCCAGAGAGTGTGACAGATACAGTGTATCTGATCGTTGTGCTGCTGCAATAGCCTCTTTGAAGAAGTCTTGAAGATTTGCTAAATATTTAGAATCATTTGGGCTTCAGTAAATTACGGTACTTGCTGTGGTATAACTTTATCTCCTCCACTAAACTTTATGGGAAATAATTGGTATAGAAACTTTGCGCCATAAACAATCAATTCCACAAGCAACACATTCTGCAACATCCGTAACTGTATGATCCTTGGCGGCAAGTTTACCTTGCTTCATTTCCCCACGAATATGCAGAAAGTACTTCAGGATGTCAGCGTTTATTGGCAATTTTGCTGGAACACCAAAAACAGGACATTTGCTCACTTGTCTTGTTTTGGGTTTGACTGACATTTTTCCCGCCATAGTTATTAGTTACTGTTAGTCTGTATTTCTGTTCACTCACTGTTTTAAGTTATGTTCAGCTCAGCATTCAATCTAAAACAAATCAAAAAACCTTTAAACATGTTGCAGATCAGACACAATAGTGGAAAACAAACAAAAACGAGACAAAATAGTACCTCCCAATAGGATTTCGCGCCCAACATTTTTGTAGGTGCTAGATTCTACTGGAATCCTGGCTACAAGGCCAGCAGCCCCAGATTCACAATCACAAACGCATAAGCAACACCAAAGATATATTGCTAGGCGTTTTTGCGGTTTTGTGGCAATGGGGCATAAGCGAGTTCATCTGCTGTATATTGTGTAAAATTCACATTTTTGGTGATTCTTGGGGCTCCTCTTAATCTAGTGCAAGGTCAACAATTTTTTTTGCGTGCAAAATTTATGCTATAAGGCATCTTCTGGCCACATCGCCAAGTTTAAATTCAAATGTGGTGACTTACAGACAATTTCGAGAAAAACGTCAAATTTTCATAGAATTTACAAACTTTAGACCCCTTGGGGCACCTCTGAACATTTTTTTTTAGAAGTTTTTGCTTTTGGGAGAGTAATAAGGAGGCCAAAAGGCAACTTTCCTGCACCTAGCCGATTCGAAATAATAAAAAAGTTTTTTCTACCATAGAAAGCACTCCACCCTAATGTATACTCGAAAATTGTCTGTGCACCACATGATACGACTTTTTCTGTGTGTGAGCGCTGAGCATTTCCGCTGTGTACTTTTACTGTGTGCCTCCACTGTGTATCTCTACTGTGTTCTTCCACTGTGTGTTTTCATATCCAACTTGCTACTTTAATCGTGCGGCGAGCATTGTGTTCTTATGATGTCTCTATTGGGGAACTTTCACTGTGTACCAGTGCGAACTTCCACTGCGTACAAGTGATTACTGCGTATATTGGATGCGAGTTACGTTTTCAGTTTATTGCCAAACAATCATACAATAATCGAATACTATCATTATTAGAAGAGATTGTTGTATTCCGCGTTGATTTTTCTGTACAGGGTTAGATGGGGTGTACAGCTACGGATCACGGCTCCTAATAAATGATCATGATTTTTCAGGTTCTCGTCAGACCACCGAAGTTGGTCCCGATTGGTACTTGGGTGGGTGACCTCCTGAGAATCCATTCCGGGTATTGCAGACGTAGGGCCTTAGGGCTTCGTCGGGCAGATGACCGGGTGCGGTTAACGCTCGCTAAAACCCTTTAATTTTTCAGGTCTGCGGCCTTGCAGTGCTGCAAACACCGGTACTCGTCAGATCACCGAAGTTAAGTATCATTGGCCCCGACTGGTACTTGGGTTGGTGACCTCCTGTGATTCCATTCCGGGTGTTGCAGACATAGGGCCTTAGGGCTTCGTCGAGCAGATGACCGGGTGCAGTTAACGCTCGCTAAAACCCTTCGATATTTCGGCCGGTGGTTCGGGCCTTCTGGGTGACCGACTGGCAATCCGGGTGCTGCAGACACATGACCAGGAATGGTTAACGCTCATTAAATCCTTTGAACCCTTTTTGGTTCGGTGTCACTGGTGGCTGTTTTACAACACTGGCTATTATAATGTAGATCATACAATATTGCAACGCATCATCAATCATCAAATCGTAATTCATTTCCGTTAAAATTAATTTTCAGGAGAATTTATTTCGTAGTCCAGTTCGTTTTTGGATTCACGCATGCGGATGTTGTTGGCGTTAATTCACGGTGGCTCACTTTTTTCTCACTTTGCTCACTCTAAAATATTTTTGACCTGGTGACCGAATGCTCTTTTTTTTAGTTTCGTACTAAAAACAGTATGAAAATCGACTTTTGCTAAGCCAGTCACCAGCAAAAATAAGCTCTATACGAGAACGATAATAAAGTAATCGTAGTTTAAATCCACCCAAAACCAAAACTGGTAGAAAAACCCGCCAAGTTAGCAAAAACGATCGGCCTTTGAAGGTAGTGATATCATTCCACCAGGGAAAGGCAGCCAAGGTCAATCCTATTAGCCAAGTTAATCGCACATACTAATAGTTCGAAAGTTAAATGAAAACTAGAATATTGCTACTAGCGGTAACAATCTTCAAGTTTTCATTTAACGTCCAAAGTATTATTCGGTGCGATTAACTTGGCTAATAGGATTAACCTTGGCGGCCTTTCCCTGGTAGAATGATATCACTACCTTCAAAGGCCGATCGTTTTTGGAAACTTGGCGGGTTTTTCTACCAGTTTGGTTTTGGGTGGATATCACAACTTTCATAGGCCTGTGAACGTACAAAAGGTTACACCGTCTTATCTTCATCTGTGCCTTTTTTTCTGGAGGAATTTGATACCTATAAATTTTCACATTGATAATTTTCAAATTTACCATTGCCAAATAGCCGTTTGATTAGCTGTGACTGAGGTTGGCGCTAATGACCTAGCTGTCGACGCGCCATTAACCCTCAATCCACCCCCCCCCCCGTTTGATTAGCCAAATTGACATGGCTTACTTTATTGCACGAGCATTCGTCACATGCTTACACGTTTCTTCAGTCCCATTTTTGAAGACACTGGCTAACAATCGCTGAAATCGTTCGCTTCTCTCACTCAATCAGCGCATGCTCTTTAGTTGTTTTGTTTATCCTTGTACCTTCCCCTTACTTTTTCAAGATTTCGGCAGCATTGGGATTTATTCTCGACATGACAAGCTACTCTTTTAGTTGTTTGCAGTTGACAGGAACATGTAACTTAGGACTGTGAACATACAAAAAGCCAACGCACCATCTTATATTTCGCTCTACCTTTCTTTTTGGAGACATTTCATGTCTGTAAATAATTAGCCGTTACATCAGCAAAACTGAGAATTTTTTTCGTTTGCTTTCTTCGTTCACATTTAGTCATGCAGAAACCCCCGTTGCTAAAAAACACCAGGACGCCAGGTATTTTATTTTTGGGTTATTAGCAAAAACCACGCTTGGTCATGGATGCTCGTATTGTTGCGTAACCATCATCTAAGGTGCATCCCTTTATTCTTACGCAGTCCACGGCAACGTTAATGTTTCCTTATTTTGTCCTTCGTTACAGTTCAGCGTTTAGTTCGTTCAGACTTTTACAATCATGTAAGGACCAGTGTTGATTGTTCAAGCCATTGTTGCTTGAAATCTTTGTTTGCAACTTGGAAAAGAAACGAAATTTAAATCCCCTTGTAGCGAATTTCAAAACCCTCCCACGCATTTGTCCTGACCCAAACCAACAAAAGGACCATGCTCAGATCACCATGCATCCGTGTGCAAAAGTTCAGCTACGTAGGACGTCTCAATTTTGCGCTAGCTATGAGCAAAAAGTCTATGGGATTTAACATGGGAAAAATCTTATTAGCTAGCTAGCCAGACAGTAACATAAAAACAACGTTATTGACGCATCTTTTTCTCTATGATTGGCGGTCACTCATCCTTTAAATTTTAGTTTTTCTTAATCTCTGACCCTTTCCCTTACATTTTCCGCAATTTGAAACATTTCTGCCGCATTGGGATTTATCCTCAACATGCCAAAATATGCTTTCAATTGCTTACAGTTAACAGACACGTGTCTGCTAGTGCGCCGCCTTTTTATCATTAACAATCAATTTTTTTACAATGTGTACAATGGGATGATCTACTGTTACTTGGCGGCGACACACTAACGTGTGTCTAGATGACTCGAAAAACGTTGCTGCGTAAACCGCAAACGTAAATTGTCTGCGTCACTGCCTCTAACCACAAAAAAGTTATCGTGTGGGCAGCGGGAGCAGGTTAATAGTGAAGCCATTATACGAAATTTTAGGTTATAGGAATCTTCATCACCAAAATGTTTGCTGCTTCTAGCAGTAAAGGAAGTCAGGCGATGATGCTTGAACATGCGTTTACATCAGTGTTACGTTGTCATCGAACTTAGGCTTCAACTATTACGTGTGCAGGGACGCCAACGTTGTAAAAAATGGTTTAAGATTTTACTGTCCCACCCGGCCGGTCATTGCAAATTCTAATAAAAGGCGGTTACGTTTTTTATTTTAAAAAAATGCTTATAACCGTTTTCATTACCGTCTGCCGTTTTCATTGTTTAAAATTTATACGATATATCCAGTGTTTTTTAAACAATGGTCCGTCTGATAACCTGATTTCGATTTGATTTGATTTTTATTCGAATTCGACGGGCCAATACTGCCACACACCTGATTTGATCAGATTTTATTGGGCCAAACAGCCTGCAAGCTACACGCATATTGCTATTCTACTTATATCTAACTTACGCTAACCGTACTACACACAGCTGTACCAAGGAAAACACCAAAACATCAGAACAGGCAATCCGCAACACCGTTGTCCAGATTAGATTAGATTCTTTATTGAGCCAAGAACAAAACTGCGGCCTTCAAGCCATGCGCTCAGTTTAACCTACTTACAAACTAACTTACAGCTAAAGAAAACAAGCCTTACAAACCGAAGACACTTGAAGCACTAACCAACATAACTCTTCCACAACTCGCCCAAAACTCACCCTCCTGACCACATAACTACCACAACAAAACCCCAACTCACGAGACGAGCGTAGAGTTTTATACAATGGTCTATTTGATAAGTTGATTTCGTTTGAGTTTTATCTAGACACACACTAGTGTGTTGCGCCACGTTAGCCAACAAACATCACATCAATTCAATTGTTGGAGGACGTAAACCATTGTAGCGCGACGTCATAGCGTTAAGTGACTTCTATCCTGAAGTATAGTTGGGCATATTTCAGGTACTTGGGGAAAAATAATAATGCGGCACAAAAGCTTAAACTGTGGTAAAATAGAGAGCAATGACTTACCTGACAAAAATTAACTTGTGTAGGAATGTCAGGTAAGCGGCTTTCAATGCAAAATTTTACCCTCAATAACGTTGCAAATGTGTTTCTAGTTACTAGTTTCTAGCTAGTCCGCTCATCCCCATGTTAATTCCCATAGGGTAATTATTCACCGATACCGAGATAGCGGGGAGGCTTCCGGCTATGAAATTTGACGAATGGCTACAGTAAGATACGAACTAGATATCTTTTCTGGTTTACAGCCTGGGGGTGTAACGGGAATGGAGTGGAGGGCGCGTAAAGACGGAAGCATTGTTATAACCATTGTTAGTATTGTCGCCATCGTCTCTGAATGGACCTACTAACTATTACTGGGTGGGAATAGCTTGGCGAAAGAGCTTGGCGTTTGATATCACTACTTCACACGGCCGAAAAGCTTGGCGGGATGCCTTAAAAAGGCTTGTTTTGGGGGATTGTGTCTACGTCCAATTCACGAAAAACAAAAAAAAATGTCAAAATAAAGCTAAAAAATGGTAAAGAGGCCACCAAGTTGATAATGGCTCGGCTTCACAATGGAGTGACATGAACTAAATAAAAAGTAAATTTAAAACAAAACTAAAAACTGGTGAAGAGGCGACTAAGTTGCGAATGGTTCGGCCTCTCAAAGGAGTGATATGAAACTAAAATATTACGAAAATTTTCACTCAATCGATTGTTGACGTGACACTTTATTACACATCTGCAGGCTAGTTGAGTTGAGTCACAATTAAAAAAAAAGAAATGATATCATATCAAAAACCAAAACTGGTAAAAGGGACCGCCAAATTCCGAATGGTTCGGCACTTCAAAGGAGTGATATCAACACACCAAAACATTCGTCAAGTTAATCGCACCGAATAATACTTTGGACGGGTTCGCGACAATTCGGTCCCAAAAACTTGGGACGGACAATTGGGTCCAAAAAAAATAAGACCACATAAGACAATTTGGTCCCAAAAATATTTTCCAAACTAAAAAAAATAAAATGCCAATTAAAATTTGAGCAACAACTATTACAACTATAACTAAAAAAAAAATGAGAATCTTATGTTGAGTGCAATGCCAGTTATAAACAAAAGTAGAAACTTGAAATTTTAATTTTTTAAAAACTCCCTGGTCATTACTCCTTTAAGGTACTAAGGTCAGCTTATAAAACCGTGTTCCCCCTAAAAAAATGTATGCAGTTGGGCGGGGGGTCGGTTGGATTAAAGGAAAGATGAGAAGTATTTTCAGGTGCGGGAGTGTTGCTAAGAACGCTGGGGCTACAAAAGGGACGGGGTATAAATTCTTAATGACTATGGCCAAGCAAAGATTCTGTTCCAGCTCTCCGCACCATTGCTTGTTCGACTGGTATCTGCCATTGTTGCGTCATTTTATAGTACTACGTGGAGCTCAACTAATTTGCATTTAGTTGCATTTAACCCACTTAACCACTCTGGCGTGTTACTTTCTTTTTGCGGGACTGCATTTTCGTAGGGTTGTTTTTTATACGGGACCGAACTGTCGCACTATCCGTAATTTTGAGACCTAATTGTCATGGATCCCTTTGGACGTTAAAAGAAAACTTGAACATTGCTACCGAAAGTAGTAATGTTCTGGTTTTCATTTCACCTTCGAACTATTAGACGGTGCGGTTAACTTGACGAATGTTTTGGTGTGTTGATATCACTCCATTGAAGGGCCGAACCATTCGGAACTTGGCGGTCCCTTTTACCAGTTTTGGTTTTTGATATGATGTAACTTATCGCCCTGCGGTTTTCATGACACATAACAAACATGAAAAAAATACTGTGCAACTAAGACTTAAAGGCGCTGTTTACCATTTCTAAGGCGTTGCCCATATTCTAAACACAGCATCCACGTTCCAGATTTTCCGTCATCCAGTAGGCTGATGTGTCACGTGATCTCTTTAAGTTATGAACATCGCGGCGCTGTTGCGATATAATGTTGTTCCATTTTTAATTTACCGCTATTTTCTTTGTATTACTCGTAGATTCTACGGTGCTGCATCTAGGAGGTGAAAAGGTGAAAAGGCGCCTTTAAGCTTATGCACCAATCAAATACCATTTCACAAATTAAAGCCTGCTCACGATGGAAAAATGGCAGAGGCTGGATTTTTTTACAGTTCCTACATCAGCAACTGTTAAGGATTGAACTTTTGCTAACAACAGCCGCGTTCCGAAACAGTTTTTTTTACTAATTTGCACACACGCTAGTGTATCGCCGCCAAGTTAAGTCGATTAAATTTGAACTTGAACTTAAAGGGTCAGGGGAAAGGAAAAACTAAAAGTTTAAGGATGACTGTCCACCATTCATAGAGAGAAAGATGAATAAAAAACGTTGTTTTTATGATAGCTAGCTCAGTAGTAACGTTTTTCCAGTGGTAAATCCTATAGACTTGTTGCTCATGGTGAAAGCGTAAAATTGGGAAGGCTTCACAGCTGAACGTTTACACACGAATGCATGGTGATCTGAACATGGTCCTTTTGTTGGTTTGGGGCTTTTAGGGGTCAGGACAAATGAGTCGGAGGGTTTTGAAATTTGCAACCAGGGAATTAAAATTCGTTTCTTTTTCATGTTGCAACGAAAAATTTCAAGCAACAATGGAATGGTCCAATCAATACTAGTCCTTGGGCTAATTGTAAAAGCCTGGACGAACTAAAAGTTGAACTGTAGCGGAAGACAAAATGCGCAGACATTTCCGTTTCCGTGGATTGCGTATGATTAAATACACGCACAGAAGATGGTGACGCAACAATACAAACAACCACGAGCAAACGGGAATATGTCAACACAAAAACAACATGCTTTGCGGTCTGATGTTTAAGAACTTTGAACTTCTGGGATTTCTGCATGACGAAATGTAAAAGACGAAAGCAAACGAACAAATTTGCAATTTGGCTGATGTAACGGCTGATTATTCGAGTACTGATGAGTAAGCAAAGGCAAACGAAAATCAGCGTTTGTTAGCCAGTGAGTGCAGAAATGGGATTGAAGAAACTTAAGCATGCGAACCATGGACACACAATAAACCAAACCGTGTCAATTTTGCTGATGTAACGGCTCATGGGGCAATGGCAAATGTGGAAATTATCAATGTGAAAATGTATAGACCTAAAGTTCCTCCAGAAAAAAAAAAAGGTACAGATGAAGATAAGACGGTTTGACCTTTTCTACATTCACAGTCTTATGAAAGTTGTAAGATCCACCTAAAACCAAAACTGGTATAAAAGAGCCGCCAAAATGTCCAAAAAGAGTCGGCCTTCGACGGTAGAATATCATTCAACCAGGAAAAGGCCGCCGAGGTTAATCGTATTAAGCTTGTAGCATATTCTACTGCGTTCCATTCCGTTCCGTCACGTCGCTGGCCGTAAAATTTCTGTTTGGATTAACTAAATTGGAGAAGCGGCGTAAATTAGAGTATACTGCTCCGTCCCATTCCGTGACGATCCGTCGGCTGACGGACGGAAATGTCGAGGCAGAATCCTTTCAGTTAAAAACTGATCGCATCGGAGAAGTGTACGCACCTGCCGTTAATCGACGGTCGTCGTCGTCCGTAACGCACCTGCGCACAACGCCTTTCCCATACTACATACAGATGCGAACCTATTTCAGTTGGACATAAATGTCATCACGCCCGAGCGTAAAGAATTAATACCTAAATTACTACAACGATCTATTTAATTACCTACTTAAGGTCACTAAAAGTCCTTCTTCATTAGCATTGCCAATTTGGGCGCGATCGAATTTAAACGATAAGCGAAGCCGACTGAAACGTTTAGCGACGGAAGCAATGTACGCTGGAACATCCGTTGCCGTCAGTCGTTGTAACGGGACGGAACTGAACGGAGTAGTGTGCAACAAGCTTAAACCAGTTAATCGCACAGAGTAATATTTTGAACGTTAAATAACAACTTGAAGATTGCTACCACTAATAGCAATCAGATCAGTTCCATTTAACTTTCATGTAAGTTTTCATTTAACTTTCGACTATTTGTCGGTGCGATTAACTTGGCTATAGGATTAACGTTGCGAGCCTTTCCCTGGTTTAATGATACGATTATCTTGGAAGGCCGACCCTTTTTGGAAACGTGGCGCCTTCTTTTATACCAGTTTAAGTTTAGGGTTGATACTACAATACAGGATGAGTCAAAAGTCTGGTCACACGCAAATAACTGCCGATATAATGGTCCTACGTTAATTCTGAAGACGTATTTGTAATGTACGTCAGAAATAGGGAAGCCAATGAATATATTTTCAATGACCTTGAAAAAAGCATTCAAGGTCATCCGCATTCTGTCTTTCAAACGGCGCAAGATGCGGCAAAAAAGTGAATTACAGAGTTGTACGCGAGCATCAAACATGACAAACTGAGAAAACATATTGAAAAATCGGAGACATAATAATTGCAATAGTTATGATGAAAACAAAATAGCAACAAAGTCTTCCCTGAACGTTTTAAATGCCATGCAGTGAAGCATAGGGGCTGCCTCTACAAACGAGTGCACGTATGAGATCCGAGTCTTTCCTGCGTCAATCAATGCAAGTGAACGAGTGCAGTTCAGCATGAAATAAAAGAAAACAACGTATGATACGGATTAGGCCTAAAGTATTTAGCCATCATTCACAACACAGAAAGCCACGTTCGGCATGTGATTATTTTGATTTTCTTATTTTTTTCTTGTGCTAAAGCCCCTTTGAGTGACATCCAGCCTGTTGCCACAACCGCCAAAACGCATTGTTGATACGAATGCCCACACTTCATTTCCAAAGGCGAAAAAACTTTTTTCTTGGGGAGGGGGGGGGGGGGGTGGGAAGATTAAATAACACTTTTTGCCCCCTGCTATACTAGAAAGCGTATGACCACTGTATTGTTAAGGTACTATTATTTTTCTTGTGTTATGAAGTTTATGGCGCCATAAGGGGAAAAAAAAAAAAACATTCGAAGTAAACAGCGAATAAATCGAATTTTTTTCAAAGCTTTTCACCTCGTTCTTTGGGGGCACTATCTTTCTAGTTTCTCTCTGCCGCCTCTTCCCCCCCCCCCCCTCCCCCTCAGTTATTTATTTCATGTCTTCCAGTCGGTAACATGTACGTTTGAATAATGCTACAATTAGCCTACTACTACTGCAAGGTAAAATTCCGCCCCCACCCCCCAAAAAAAAGTTTATTTACGAATAATAATGCCCACGCCCACACCTTTAAACCTATTTTCCTACCCGCCCACCTTAGTTTCGGCGCATTCTGATCATAGGCCTATCCTGCATTTTTCTTGAAATGTTTTTCCTGGGGAAAAAAAAGTCACTTTGTTTTAAAGGGGGGGGGGGGGGGGGGGGGTGGACGTATCTGTGTAGTCCTCTGCCAGTTAGCAAGTGACGCTAATAATTCATCTTATCATTTGCTTCCTGTTCACCATAAACTTACAATTTACCCTTTAATGGAAATAATCTGTAATGACATAATGATTTACGAAGCTGTTAAAATGTGGGGCCATTTGAATATCCAGGGTTTTCCCACCTTTGGATTAAAGTGAGGGCATTCGTAACGACAAAACGTTTTTTTTCGTTGCTGGGCGATTTTTGCGACCGGCCTGGAAATCACTCAAAAGGGCATTAGGCTTCGGCCAAAAAATAAAATAAATGTAAAATCAGAAAGTAATCTCATTCCGAACGTGGCTTTCTGTGTTGTGAATGATAGCTCATTACTTTGTGCCTAATCCGTAGCCGTTTTCGTTTACTGCAATCTGAAATTTAACTGCACTCATTGCTGCAGAAAAGACACGGAACCCATGCACTCGCTTGTAGAGGCAGCCCCTAAGCTTCACAGCATGGCAGTTAAAACGTTCAGGGAACACTTTGTGGCTATTTTGTTTTCCTCGTAACTATTGCAATTATGCTCCAATTTTCAATCTGTTTTCGCAGTTTGTCATGT
This sequence comes from Lithobius niger, assembly GCA_023313725.1. Lineage (NCBI taxonomy): Eukaryota > Metazoa > Arthropoda > Chilopoda > Lithobiomorpha > Lithobiidae > Lithobius > Lithobius niger. The sequence goes on along the minus strand of JAHWFP010239206.1, from coordinate 1,514 downwards.
TTGATGCTCGCGTTAAACTTTGTATAACATTTTTGCTGTGTCTTGCGCTGTTTGGAAGATAGAAGTCAGACGACGTTGAATGCTAAATAGCTTCATTAGCTTCCTCTTATCTAGGCACACGCTAGTGTGTCGCGCCAAGTTAGGCAACAATCATCACAACAAACATCACATCAATTCAATTGTCGAGGTTGTAAACCATTGTAGCGCGAGCCATAGCGTCAGTGTCTTATATCTTGATGAATACGGATGCAAACCTATTTACGTTGCCTTTTGGACTTATATGTCAGACTGCCTCAGCGGGGAATCGAACCTTGGGACCTTTGAAATCAGAGGCCAAGGTCCTACCGCTGAGCCATACTGACACGGCCTATACCTTGAAGCATAGTTGGGCACATTTCAGGTACTTGGAGGAAAATAATAATGCGGTACAAAAGCTTAAATTGTGTTGAAATCAAGAGCAATGACTCACCTGACAAAAATTAACTCGTGTAGGAATGCCAGCTAAGCTGATTTCAATGCAAAATCTGACCCTCAATAACGTTGAAAATGTGTAACTAGCTAGCTAATTCTGGTCCGCTCATCCCCATGTTAATTTCCATAGGGTGATTATTCATCGATAGCGAGATGACGGGAAGGCTTATAGCTATGAAATTGGACGAATGGCTGCAGTACGATACAAACTGCGTACCTTTTATGGTTTGGAGCCAAGGGGTTTAACGACGATGGCGTGGGATGGCGCGTAAGTACGAAAATATTGTTATAACCATTGTTAGTATTGTCGGTATCGTCTCTCATTGGACAGTCAAAGTTCGGACAATAACAACGTGTATACTGACGTGCGTGCCGAAACACGCACTATTGTAGCACGATAAATATCAACAACGTTGCCAAAGAAATTGTATTCACGTCCAATTCACGAAAAATAAATTAACTCTGAAAACAAAGCAAAATAAACAAAGCCAAAAACTAGTGAAGAAGCCACCAAGTTGAGAATGGTTTGGCCTATAGGCAAAAGGTAATAGCAAATTGTTGAAAACCAATTTTTTTTGACGTGCCACTTTATTACACATCTGCACAGTAGTTGAGTTGAGTTTAATACACAATTTAAAAAAAAGGACTGATATCATATCTAAAACCAAAACTGGTAAAAGGAGCCGCCAAGTTCCGAATGGTTCCGCCCTTCAAAGAGGTGATATCAACATATCAAAACATTCGCCAACTTATTCGCACCGAATAATACTTTGGACGTTAAATGAAAACTTGAACATTGCTACCGAAAATAGCAATGTTCTAGTTTTCTTTTGACATTCCAACTATTAAGCGGTGCGATTAACTTGGCGAATATTTTGATGTGTTGATATCACTCCTTTGAAGGGCGGACCCATTTGTTTTGGTTTATGATATGATCTGACTTACATCACAAATATGTCTTCAGATTTAACGCAGGACCATTATATCGGCAGTTATTTGCGTGAGACCAGACTTTTGACTCACCCTGTAGTTTGTTCCACATT